>JAGFBZ010000293.1:0-30608 GCA_018398805.1 Hirundichthys speculiger
TTGAAAAATGTGTGTTGAAAGAATTATGATAATTATCAATCAACATAGGTGTAGAAAGTGTGAACAAGAAGTATACCATAATGCCAAAAGTATCCTGTCATGATGCAAGAAAAGAAAGCGTGTTTGAATCTAATCAGACAAAAGATCATCATGCTAGTCAAGTTTGCATGAGATGACGGCTGGATACGTTTCTGTAAATTGCTCTGGAGATCAGATCTCCGACTATTTATATTGTTTAAAATTATAGACAGCTGTGACAGTTACAGCCTTGTTTTGACAACATAGAAGTCAACTCTGAGTAGATTCAACTTCAATTCCTTTTGTTTCATACCTCTGGATTCAAGCTAGGCAGCAACCTTAACAATTTTATAACCAAATTGGATTTTCACTGTATTGTCTTGATTCCTGATGGCTTGTGAAGGTGGTGGACACGTGGGGGGGCGGTGGCAATGGGTGCGAGGGCCCGATAACGCTGCTTGCAGCTTTTATTATTATTATTATTATTATTATTATATTATTATTATTCTCCCAAATGAATCGCCTTTTTGGGGGGCCTTAACATACTCGAAAACTCACGAGATTTGCACCGTATTCATTGTCTGCGAAATTTACATTTTTATGGGTGCTGCGCATGGGCACACAAAACGTGGCTCAATAGCGCCACCTTGTTTTTTTAAAACGACGAGCCCCTCGATATGCTTCCACCTACAGACATGAACTTGTGACTGATGTATCATCCTCAGACCTACAAAAAAGTCTCATGGACCCCTGCTCTAACTCCCACAGGAAGTCCGCTATTTTTAATGGAACATGCAGTTCCTCCAATATTTGGTCATTTCCAGGGCCTCGTACTTTAACGAACTCCTCCCAGAGATTTGGTCCGATTGACTCCAAACTTGTTTTGTTCTAATCTAGACACATGGCCGAAGAAAGTTTGCGAAGCAATAACTTTTTACCAGAGGGCGTGGCTGCAGTGACGCGGCAAGTTTGATGTCATTCGAAGACTCGCATGAAAGAGAATGGACTGTAACTCGGCCATAAGTGTTTAATCTGGTCCAAAACGGATCAGTATGATCGTAGTCGATCCTTAACACATAGCAGCTATCAGATTAAGGAACCGTTATAGCGCCACCTATTGGCAACTGGAAATGTCAAGTTATGCATTAGGCATCCTGCCTCGAGTGTGATGAGCTGACAGACCTCAAACCAGTTCAAATCAGTAGTAAAGTCATTGAAGATGATTGACAGTAAAACTGTAACTTTTTATCAAAGGGCGTGGCTGTGATAGTACGGCGAAGTTGGATGTCTCGCCACGAATGGAAAAGTTGTTATAACTTGCACATGCATTGTTCAATCTGCACCAAAAGCTATATGTCTGATGATTCTTCCACCCTGAACAAGTGTATATGACAATCTTGGATGAACTCCATCGCGCCACCATCTGGTCATAGGAATATGATTTTTGTCTTATTATGTCCATTATTTACCTTCCTCTTCATCGTATCAGCCTGAGAAGCGGTCAGACTGAAGTCAGAAGGGTGCTGATGCATGATGTACAATTTCATGTATGCACGTCCAACGGTGCCAGCGCTATTCATCATAAAACGGAAGTGCTTCTCCAAAATAAATTGCCTTTTGGGGGGCCTTAACATACTCAAAAAGTTGCAAAAATTTCCACACATATAGTTGTGTGAGAATTTTACATATTTTAGGGTGCTGCACATGGGCACACAAAAGTGGCTCAATAGCGCCACCTTGTTTTTTTAAAACGATGAGCCCCTCGATATGCTTCTACCTACAGACATGAACTTTGTGGGACTGATGTATCATCCTCAGACCTACAAAAAAGTCTCTTGGACCCATGCTCTAATTCTCACAGGAAGTCTGCTATTTTTAATGGAACATGCAGTTTCTCCAATGTTTTGGTCATTTCCAGGCCTCGTACTTTAACGAACTCCTCCCAGAGATTTGGTCCGATTGACTCCAAACTTGTTTGTTCAATCTAGACAATGGCCGAAGAAAGTTTGCGAAGCATATAACTTTTTACCAGAGGGCGTGGCTGCAGTGATGCGGTGAAGTTTGATGTCATATCGAAGACTCGCCATGAAAGAGAAATGGGCTGTAACTCGGCCATAAAGTGTTTAATCTGGTCCAAAACGGATGAGTTTGACTGTAGTTTCATCCTTAATACATAGCAGCTATCAGATTGAGGAAACCTTGTAGCGCCACCTATTGGCAACTGGAAATGTCATCTTTTGCATTAGGCATCCCTGCTTCGTGTGTGATGAGTCGATACACTGCAAGCCATATTAAATCAGTTGGAAACACATTAAAGATACCAGAGAGTGAAAATTGTAACTTTTCATCAAAGCGTGTGGCCATTAGAGGTCACCAAAGTTTGATATCTATGAATGAAAAAAGTCTGATCTAGTTGTCATGCTTTTCAAGACAAGAACGGTCTTTGTCGCCATCTAGTGGCGGCAGAAGGTAGCAGCCACTAGATGGCGACAAAGACCGTCTTTGTCTTTAAAAGGCATGGATAATTGCTGGATATGACACCAGATTTTCTTGTAGCAATGCTAATTTGTGCCTTCAGTGTTTCCGTAGCTGGTTCAGACGACAAATGTCCGAGAGAGTTTCAGTTGACAGGTTGTCAGAGAGAGACAGACAGCAGGAAAACTCCCATCCTTTTTATATGGCCAGAAAACGTTTGCCTGTGAGTATTATTTTTATGTTCAGATGTTGTAACACCGCATTAAGAGAACGTTTCGTTCATTAACAGAGTTGACAGTACAAAAACATTCACTAATCCGCACATGCTAACCGCTAGCATCGCTATGCAATTTCCCATATAAGTTAGCATTAAGCTAGCGGACTTTTTTCCATGAATCTAAACATGTTTGTTTGTGTTTGTATGTGAATGTATTTAGATAAAATGAAGAAAAAAAAATCATCAGGCGTTATGTTGAGTGGGTCCCACTTCAAGCCAGTGATGTAGCATTAGAGCAATCTGCAATTATTTTCATCAAATATTTGTCAATATAGACCTTTTCGGGCCAGCCCCCAGGAAGTACCCCGTCCCCCATTGCGGGGTTGTGCTACAGAGCGACACTTTCACCGGCTCGCAGATTAGCCAGTGTTTTTCTCTTTCTACAAATATATATTTTTATAATGTCGAGTCGGTCGAGTGGGAATACATGTTCCGTCATAAACTGTGCCAACAATGGCATGAAAATTCAACAATGGAAGAAGAAAGTATGTGAAATACACAAGCCTTTACTGCACGAAGACTGTTGTTTGCAGAACAAGAAGTTAGGAAGACGTGGGTGAAAAATATCAACAGAAAGGACTTTGTTCCAAATAAATACAGCCGGGTGAGTTTTCGTTAACATTCAATCTCATACTACTCATAGTCTAGCTGAGAGTCCCGGACGATTCTGGCTGTAAACAGCAGTATGAGGCTACTGTAGAGCCCTATGGAATCCGCGATCACGGAATCACGGACGGAATCGCGGAATTGGAGATTAAAAACGGAATTCACTTTAAATGCGCAATATAACAGAACTGAACAGCAATTTGCGCAAAAGTTGTTTTTTTTCTTCCGGAACTAAAAGTGACTTTTCTTTTTTTTAAGATTTTTTTGGCACTAGTGACTTGTATTGATGGTGGAGAGAGACAGGAAGGGGGGCAGAGAGAACGGGGAAGACATGCGGCAAGAAGCCGACAAGCCGGGAGTCGAGCTCGCGATTAGCCGCACGAGGACTGTAGCCTCTGTACATGGGCCGCCTGCCCAAACCACTGCTCTACCGGGGCGGCCCGAAAGGAACTTTTCTTTCAAGAAAATGTTCCAACGGGGGTCACGAAAAGCTGGGACACTGCGCGCTTTCCGCCTCCTGCCCCCGCTTTCCTCATTAATAAAAAAAAAAAAAAAACACGTCGAAGCGGCCACCTGAGAAACCGGCGCGAAGAAGCGAAGGAACTACCGGCTGTCTCCCAGGTACAGGACAGAGCAGTTTCTCCGAGATTATTATGTGTCTGGTGATTCAGTGTTCTGCTAGTTTAGCCAGGACACGATTGAATGGACATGAAAAGATACGTGCGAGGATCACTGGACGAGTGAAAAGCACAAACATAAAAAGGCGAGAATCCCTCACTGATCAAAACACAAGAGGCTGTAACAGCTGGAACACCCTAAAGATAAAATCACACTGACACACAACCAGTGTTCAGTGCTTTGGATTTCATAGCATCTTCATCAGCTGTAGTAAATATAGTTTATTCTGTTATCAGACACATAGTTTGTCATGACGTACCTGAAAAATGTCAGGTACGTCATGACAAACTATGTCTGATAACAGAATAAATTAAACAGGCTAAAATGATTAGTTTACAGCTGTTGAAATTCCTTTCTTTTTTTCACTTTAAATGGATTTTACCTATTTTAGTTTTTTTTTCTTGAATTTTTTTCTTTGTCATAAAATGAATGTTTTATTGGACACAATATGTTTAAAAGTATGATAACAGTAACGTTTTACAGTTATATTTGCATAAATTGTCTATATTTCATTATTTTATATACTGGTATTGGGGTTAAATTTGCATATAAAATGCTTAAAACGAAATTCTCAAAAATTAAAAACCGAAAAACACTGAAAATGAAAAAAATCAAAACGGAATTTGAGAAAAAATAAAACGGATTTCATAGGGCCCTAAGTACTACTGTAGCCCTCGGCACTAGCACAAGCCTATGAATGAATGAATGAATGAATGAATGAATGACTAAGAAGAATGATAAAATAAATTAATATAAACATTAACACATAGCCTAATTTACCGCTAGCGTTAATGTTACAGTAGCATAATCTTTATGGCTTGTTGACGTTAGTTATAACCAGCGTTGCAGCGTTCCACAGTTTTAGTGTTTGGTTATGGGAATAGATCATGTTATTTCCATAACCAATCATTAAAAACAGTGATAAACTACCTTCATCTGTAACTGGAGGCCACTGCCTAACATCATCAATCCAAGACATGTCTGCGTTATCAGTAACAGATGCTCCACGCTGCTGTTTGGGTTAGTTGGTGGAGCACCGCACACTCCAGTTTATGGCGGGGCCACTAGGGGGCGCATGTCCACAATTTTTTAAGTCGAAAAGTCTATACTGCTGTATGTAGTCTGGTGGGTCCAGCCCTCTCTGTCCTAAACATGTTTCCTCTTCTTGGTCAAGCTGGGCTTGATTTGGTGTAAACGAAGAAGCGTTACAGCACATTCCACACCCTTTCTTGGACTTTCTTGATAGCTGGGTCCTGGTGTTGTCTCTTCAGAGACATTGGCTGAGACATCAGCCTCATCCTGCTGTGTCTGAGAGTGAGGTCTGGGGGTGTGTGATCTGGCAATGTCACAATCTGACCAATACTTTTATATTCATCACTGAAACAATTACTTCATCATTTGCTGAAAGGGCTGTGGGTCCTCACACCCACTACTGTCTTCCTCACTGCTGCTCGGCTCTGGTTTCCTTTAGTAATTGTACAATAATGCGTTATTTTATGAATAACTTTATTGTCTTCAGCCCAAAATTATATTTGAAAGATAGCAGTCATCTTATAATCAGATGTGTCCTATATTTGAGCCAATATGGTAATTTACTAGAAATCTAAATGAATAGAAATCCTTTTATTGTGACTTTACAGGAGTAATATGAGATTAAAAAAGTAAACTATGGATACAGCTGAATAAGAAAGGTAAAGGAGGGAAGAGAAAAGGTGAAGACACAACTTAATGGATCATGTTGGTGTCCCCCTGCAGCGTAGACCTATAGCAGCATAACTATGATGAGGCTGTTTCAGACCAGTCTGCTCTATTCTGGTCTTCATCCATTCCTATAACTGTAGCTATGACTATTGGCCCTAACACACTATTGTTGAGACTAACTGTAGGCTCTACTAAACAGATTTCTTTCCGTGAATGGAAAAGTTGTCCTGAATTACACATGCATTATCCAATCTGCTTGAACATTCATATATTTGATGATTCTTTCACTCTGAACAAGTGTATCTGACAATCTTGGACAGTGCTACTGTCTCATCAAAGGATCATCATCTTGGTCACATTTAGTGTGTTTTGTATCCTATGTGTGCTTTATCAGATCAGCCTTGGATTCCTACAGCTCATACTGATAAAAGTCCTCATTCACTATCCAAATGTTGTACATGGATGAGTCTAAGATAACAGCAGTAATGTGTTCAGTTTTCCTGGTTCTTGCTAGAACTCTGGCAACAGGGTTCATCATGATCTGAAGCTGTCTAATCAGACTAAAGATCATTATGGCAGTCAAGTTTGCTGGAGATGAAGGCTGGATACGTTTCTGTAAATCTGCTCTGGACATCAAATCTCTGACTCTTTATATTTTTTTAAGATTATAGACCGCTGTAACAGTTACAGCCTTGTTTTGCCAACTTAGAACTCAGCTCTGAGTAGATTCAGCTTCAGTTCTTTTTGTTTTCGTACCTCTGGATTCAAGCTGGGCAGCAACCTTTACATTTTTAAAGCCAAATTGGATATTTACTGTATTGTCTTTATTCCCGACTGGATTGGGAAGGTGGTGGACACCTGGGGGGTGGTGGCAATGGGTGCGAGGGCCCGATAAATGCTGCTTGCAGCTTTAATTAATTATTTTATTTTGTGTATACAGTGTGATTAATCATGATTAATTAGGAAAATCATGCGATTAATCACGATTAAAAATTTTAATCATTGCCAGCTCTAGTTTAAACCCATTAAAAACAGCTGTCTTCACAACAGCAGTTTTTAGGGGGCGGAGTCAGCATCTCAAGCCCACCCCCTCCTCTGGTGCTGCTCTGAAATCAGTTCTACAGCTTTGTGCTGCAGGTGCATCATGGTGTGAAGTTGAGGGCTGGATACTCCTCTGATCTGTGATGTCACAGAGTCCTGTCAGTCTGAAGGACGTGTCATCACACGAGCTTTAATGGTTGCATTGATCCGATTATAACACAACCTCTCATCTTTTATCCAAACATATTTTGTAATTTGTATTTTTCTCTTAATTAGAACATTTTTTTCCAGTTCCTGAACTTGTGTCTCAACTCTGTCCGCCAGCATCACGAGCTCAGCAGGTTCCTGCCGTGTCCCAGTCGGCCTACTCGCCGTCTTCGTCAGACACCGGCGAGTCCATGTTGGCCAACTCTCCTCAGACCGTCCTGACCAAGAGCCTTCCTCCGGCCACCATCATGGGTCTGCCGCCAACCCAGCCCACAACCAAGGTACCTCCAGAAACACTAGAACGGTCCAAGTCACGCTGCTGATGAAGCTGTTGTCTGTTAATACGAACACAGAAAAGGTTGGTCGTAAATGTTTTCTGGGGCAGAAGAAACTTTTAGATGCTTAACGGTTCTCGGTGCATCTTAGCAGGAAATGTTGATATCAGTGACGTTGAGGTGAGAAGGATTTCTGATTCCTGTTTCTGCAGAAGAAGGGTGTGAAGCGTAAAGCAGACACCACCACCCCCTCCACCGTGGGTTTCTCCGTGGGCATGTCCGGATCAACGCACATGGTGGGCTTGGGGAAAGGGGGACACGGGGGCCAAGTCCACGACGCCTCCATGCACGGCGTCTCCTCCATCGGCAGCATGAGCCTGGAGACCCCCCCTGGGTTGGGCCTGGTCAGGAGTCCCGGAGGTCCCGTCCTCCTCCAGCCCATGATGGCGGGAACCGGGCGCAGGGTGGGCAGCGGGCGCCCCATCAAACCCCCCAAGAAGGACCTGCCCGACGCCGTCCAGCCCCAGCCCTCCAAGAAAGGCAAGCTGAGTCCACAGCTGAGGTACTGCAGCGGCCTGCTGAAGGACATGCTGTCAAAGAAACATGCGGCGTACGCCTGGCCGTTCTACACGCCCGTGGACGCCGCCGCGCTGGGACTGCACGACTACCACGAGATCATCAAGTGTCCGATGGACCTCAGCACCATCAAGGTAACTGTTGCTACCAGCGAAGGTTTTTAACCATTCTGGGCAAGTTAACGCGTTATTATCGCATTAACGCATTAATTTATTAACGCCAACATTTATTTTAGCGCACGTTAACACATGTTGCTCACATGCTTTTGTTTTGTAAAGTCTGTTACTGGCTGCTGTGGAACCGGAAGACAATTGGCAGATAAACATGCGGATATGGAGAGCGGTAAAAATCTATGAACTTTACAGTTCAGGTCGCAACTCAGGTAGAAATATTAACAATTCTGTCTGGAAAAGAAACTCTCAAACTCCTTTGTTCAAGACGATGGCGTCATTCCTCCATGTTCCATCAGATCTGCTCCATGTGTTCACTGTCCTGCTGTTCTCTAGCTGGTTACTGCAGTGCGGCTCCATCTAGTGGCACAGATGTGTAATGACAACAGAAAGTCCAGTCCTCCATTATAAAATAAAGCCATTTCTAGGTCACGTAAACCAGAACATAACATTCACTGCTGGTCATTCAAGGCTCAGAGGGAGCCGAGGTACTGCCGTGTTGACAGAAATATATGTTATCGGGGCTATTTGTCATGATATCGGAGTTATCGGGATGACGTCATAATTTCCTGTTATCAGCCCGATAGTTATCAGGCTGATAACTATCGGGCCGATAACTATCAGGCATCCCTACAAATTAAACTTTCCTTGCCTTCATCAGAGAAAGATGGACTGTCGAGAGTATCGGGACGCTCAGCAGTTCGCCGGCGACGTCAGACTGATGTTCTCCAACTGCTATAAGTACAATCCTCCTGACCACGACGTCGTTGGGATGGCACGGAAACTTCAGGTGAGGCCCCACCCCCCCACACACACACATAAGAAAAAGTTAAAGAAACTCTGTTCCACTCTTTCTTTCCTCTTTTATGCTTTAATGTGCTCTCTGGTGCTGCAGGACGTGTTTGAGTTCCGGTTTGCGAAGATGCCGGACGAGCCGCAGTTGGATCACGCAGCCATGTCCATGAGCGTCCACCCAACATCCTCCTCCTCCTCCTCTTCCTCCTCTTCCTCCTCATCCTCCTCCACGTCAGAGAGCGAGCCCAGCAGTGAGACCGAGGAGAGTGAGAGCAGCCCGAGCTCCGACAGCGAGGAGGAGCGAGCCCATCGGCTGGCTGAGCTGCAGGACCAGGTGTGCACACAGGTGAGTCCTCCACAGCCGCCCACCTGCTGCCTTTACCTGTTCAACGCACGCTGCCGTCTGTCAGAGGGATGATGTTCATCTTCTCGCAGCTTCGGGCCGTCCACGAGCAGCTGGCCGCCCTCTCCCAAGGCCCCATTGTCAAGCCCAAGAAGAAGAAGGAAAAGAAGGAGAAAAAGGAGAAGAAGAAGAAGAAGAAGCTGGAGAAGCGGAGCCACGGTGGGAAGAGCAGGGCCGGCTCCGAGGAGTGGAAGATGCCGGGGAAGATGATGAAGAGCAAGTCAGCCAAAGCCGGAGGCTCCCAGACGAAGAAGGGACAGGGGAAGAAGAGCAACAAGAACAGCAAGTCAGTAGGAGGAAGATCCTCCAGCGTACCGCTGCTCATCTCCATCTTTCTCTAATAACGCCTGTGCCTTGATTTTCAGAAACGCAAAGAAGCCGTTCTACAACCCCCCGACCCCCCCCATGCTCCCCCACTACGACTCGGAGGAGGAGGAGGAGATCGCGCCCATGACCTACGACGAGAAGCGCCAGCTCAGCCTGGACATTAACAAGCTCCCGGGGGAGAAGCTGGGCCGCGTGGTCCACATCATCCAGTCCAGGGAGCCCTCGCTGCGGGACACCAACCCCGAGGAGATCGAGATCGACTTCGAGACCCTGAAGCCGTCCACGCTGAAGGAGCTGGAGCGCTACGTCATGACCTGCCTCAGGAAGAAGCCACGTAAGCCTCTCGGTGAGCAGAGTGGACCGCACTTCTGCTGAACCGCCGCTGCCGTGTTTCTGTCCGACGTTGCTTCGGTCCGTAGACGTTTCTCAGGTCCAGTTACATCAGAGAGTCGTAAACTCCATGTCTGAACTGTGAGGATGGGAGGAGCCAGTCTGGACTCGGCTACCTGACAGCAGAGGTCCGGCTGTGTTTTAAATAGGCTCTATTGATCATTTAACCACAAATCTGAATTTAGAAGAACCTGGATACATTTATTTGTGAACTGTTCCATTGTAGATTTGTCTTCATGTTTTGAATCATTGTTCTGTTGGAAGATAAATCTCCGTCCCAGTCTCAGGTCTTCTGCAGACTCCAACAGGTTTTCTCCCAGAATGCTCCTGTATTTGGCTCCATCCATCTTCCATCAGTTTTAACCATCTTCCCTGTCCCTGCTGAAGAAAAGCAGGCCCAGACCATGATGCTGCCACCACCATGTTTGACAGTGGGGATGGTGTGTTCAGGGTGATCAGCTGTGTTGCTTTTACTCCAAACATATCATTTTACATTGTGGCCAGAAAGTTCTATTTTGGTTTCATCTGACCGGAGCTCCTTCTTCCACGTTTGGTGTCTCCAGGTGGCTTGTGGGACACTTTAAACCAGACTTTTTGTATTTCTTCTTGCCACTCTTCCATAAAGGCCAGATTTGTCCAGTGTAGGACTGATTGTGGTCCTCTGGACAGACTATCCCACCTCAGCTGTAGATCAGTTCATCCAGAGTGATCATGGGCCGCAGTTGGTTAATTATAAACTCGTTTCTGAGTTTAAGCTTCAGCAGGCCGACATCAGTGACGGTTAACTGTCTCAGACTGAGCTCATACATGTCGTCCCGTGAACAAAAACACTTTTACGGCCTGACGAGAACGTCACCAGCTGTCTGTGACTGAGATAACTGAGATGACAGATAAAAGCAAAGACTCGTACCAAACTGACAGACGTGTTAAATGTCTATAAACCAGAGTGATGCTGCTCTGGATTCATGTGTTCTGCTTAAAGCCTGCAGCCTGAAACTAAGTAAGTCTAAGGAAACATAAATGAACACTTATGGACTTTTTTAAACAGCTAAAATAATTTAAATCAGCAAGACTGTCAGTTATAGGTTCTGAAATCTTTTTGGATTATTTTTGATTAATTATCCAGCCCTGATGAACGTTCTTCTGCGTTCTTGATGCTTCTCCATCGTGTCCAGATCAAAGTAGACTTAAAAACTCATTTCTGCTGAAGCAGAGTTCACGACGTGCTCATCTTCTGTTGCAGCGGTGAAGAAGGGCAGCGTTGGCATGTCGAAGGAGGAGCTGACTCTGGAGAAGAGGAGGGAGCTGGAGAGGAGGCTGCAGGATGTCAGCGGGCAGCTCAATTCAGTCAAGAAGCCCACAAAACCTAAAGGTGAGTGTGGACGTGATCTTTAACGGCTGGTCCCAGAGCTGTAGATCAGTCACGACACCTTTCAAAAGTGGATAAAATCTCACGACACCCCAGAGTAAAATATAATCCAAAGCCATACTGCATCGCTCCGACTGTAAATGGATACGTCCCGTTTATTTAGTTTAAATAACCTGAACAGGATAACTGCACCAGAGTAGGCCTCAGCAGGAAAGCTTCTTTTCATCCGTGATGTGCTTGCTTCCATCCATCATCCTTGTATTGCCTCTTTTTAGCCTTATCGCTAGCAGCTACCTTTGGTACCTATGGAGCAGATTCAGAGCTGGTGGATGAAGGCTTGATGAAGAAGTCGGCTCCTCTGTGATGTTCTGTTCCTGTGGGGCTTTTCTTTTTAGAAAACCATCCATGATGCTGCTAAAAAGTTCTCTTTGCTATCTGTGAAATAAAATTCCAGCGGTTAAATGATATTAGAACGTAAGCTAACTGGGCAGTCACGTTGACCTTACGCTGACCCCGTACTGACGTTAACATTGGGAAATGGGCATGTGAGACATATTTTTATTATTCATTTCATGTCCAGTTATGTACCTTATTTATTTATTTATTTATTTATTCATTCATTCATGGGCAAAAAGTATGTATTTATGTGTGCATTCATATATTTATACAGTGGTACCTCTACTTACGAAATTAATTGGTTCTGGAAGTAGTTTCGTAACCTGAAAATTTATTAAGTAGAGACGTGTTTTCCATGTAAATGTCCTAATCCCCCCCAAGCCCTCCAAGATTCGAACATTTTTTTTTAAAATAAATTTTAAATAATACATGAAATGACATAAAAACCTGTAAGAAATACATGTTAGAACTAGAAAAGCACTCAGAAAGCGCAGACCTCCACTAAACACAACAATTATTGAAAATTTTAAAGTGATCCAGAATCCAGGATTTCTTCCGGATCACACCCAAAATGAAATCAGTTCTTCCTTTTCACATTTCTGACAACTCCTGAAAATTTCATCAAAATCCATCCATAACTTTTAGAGTTATCTTGAACACAGACAGACAGATAATCGCTGGCAAAAACATAACCTCCTTGGTGGAAGTAAAAAAAATAAATTTATACCCAATGTATACACTAGGGATGTCGCGATCGCGATCGGCGATCGGCCTTCGATCTTAAAAATTTAAGATCGAAGGCCGATCTTTTTTTAATTATTTTTTTCCTCAAAAAGTGATCCTGATTAACACAAATTAATAAAGTAATCATATTACACAAACAACAATATTTTTTAAACTATATACATTTAATAATTTGCACTGAAATGAAGTTTCCCAGCAGCCCTGTCTTGTATCCACCTTAAAAGTTTTAAGACCGGCGGCGTCAGGCTAAACTTTAGCAAAAATGTCAGCAGTGTGGCAGCTATAAAATTACAAAGACCGACGCTTTGACTGCGACTTGCAACGTGTGGAAGGCTGAGATATCACGAGGGGTAAGTAAGAAGAGAGTTTACAACACCACCAATTTAATCAGACACTTAAAAAAGCACGCAGCACCGATCACTGCAGCCTTCTGTCAGGTGCCGTGGTGCCGACGGCTGCAGCTTCAGAGCTGCTGCCGTCGCCACCAGCTTCGGCAGCAAACGCTCTGTGAAACTTTTAAAAGAAAGAAACTCCCGAAAGACTCTGAGAAATACAGAAAAATCACAGAGCTAATCGCGGAATGTATTACTGAGGACGACCAGCACATTTACAAGGCATTTAACCGGCTCATTAATTACCTCGAGCCTCGTTCCCGTCATTACATGAACGACAAAGGACACAAAGGTGCGCGAACATGTGCAGCGGGTCTTGAAAGAAGTTAAGTTAATATTTTATGTTATTCTGATGTGATTTTATTGATTGCAAAGACTTCTGCTGGTGTTTTCATTGCCTTAAACTGCTAGCCAAGTTCACCTGCTGCTATTTAAATGGAAGTGCTTTGTTCTTTGGTACTGAGACTGTTGAACAGTCACTGTTCTGTAACTAAATGTGTTTTATAATAATTCTCCCAAACAAAAAAGAAAGAAAGAAGAGTGTTTAAATAAGTTATTGTTTATTTTATGAGATGATAAAAGCTATTAATCTCAGCTTGGATGCAGGCCTATTTATTAATGTACACAGGAAATAAAATGCACAGGAAATTAAACTCTGTTTGCCCACTCAAAAAAAGTGAAATCGGATCGGAAAAAATCGGAAATCGGCCGATCATCAAAATTAAAAGATCGGAATCGGATCGGGACCCAAAAAACGTGATCGGGACATCCCTAGTATACACACCTATCTATATACACATACACACATAATAATACACATAACACATATATCTGACTTAACATGTCTAAAAGGGGTAGGAAGCAGTAAAACTTAATTAATCCTACCTCATCTCCAATGTTCTATAATTACTCTTAAAATGTATCTGGTTTTTGAGGACTAATACTAAGTTTACAGTTGTAATAGTCTAATATCCAGCTACACATCTACTACTACAACTACTTACATACTGATACTGATACACACATTCATACTACAGTACATCCTGCAGTACATACTACAGTATATACTGCAGTACATACTACAGTACATACTACTGTACTATGTACTGTAGTATGTACTGCAGTGCATACAACAGTACATAGTGCAGTACGTACTGCAGTACATACTACAGTACATAGTGCAGTATATACTGCAGTGTATACTGCACTATGTACTGCAGTATATACTACAGTACATACTAAGTACATACTACAGTACATAGTGCAGTATATACTACAGTACATACTACAGTACATAGTGCAGTATATACTGCATTATGTAGTACATATACTTGACCCTCCACATTCACACACAGTGCACCCTGAGACCACCCAGATACGCCCCCCCCCCCCCCCCCCCCCCCCCCACCAGCTCCCCACAATGATGACGCAAGAGCAGAACCAGAAGGGGTTACTTTATACAACCATGTTTTTTTGTTTTTTCAATTAAAACGTGATCTTGTAAAAAGCTGTTGCTCTCTAATCTCATAACAGAATCGCATTTAAAATTTTAAATGCTTTTGATTTCAACTAAAATCACAGAAACGAGTCCACATTTATATATTTAGTTTCTGTCCTGTTGCTCTTCCCCCCTCAGTGGAGAAGCCCATCGCCGTGGAGACGCACACGCAGCCGTCACGCCTCAGCGGCAGCAGCTCCAGCTCGGACTCTTCGTCCTCCTCATCCTCCTCGTCCTCCTCAGACACTAGCGACTCAGACTCCAGCTGAGATGTTGAACTAAACGGCTGTGATGAAAAACAGGGATACCTCAGGGACCTGGGCTGGCCCAGGACACGTGACCCCTGAAGCATCGGCCGGGAAAAAAATGAATAAGTGACTGAGGGACGGAGGTAGATGCCAGACACTAAAGGCCTCGCTGCCCCGTGTAAATACCTGTACAGGTGTATGTTTCTTTTATAAAGAAGATTTTTATGGTGATCCCTACAGAGGGAGGAAGAGTAATAAGCGACAGGGAGACCTGCTCGACATCTGATAACGCTTCGGCTGGAACGCTCATTTTCCTTCGGCCACATTTTCTCAGACATGACTGGAATTTCAACCAGCAACCTTTTGGTCATGAGCCTTGCTTTTCTAAAACCCCTGCAGGCTCTGCCTTAATGACCTTCGTCAGCGACATTTGATTTCTTCTCCCGAGTTTTAACAGCCTTTCAGAAAGTCTCCGGTTCCACGTTCAGGTCGGGACTCGAGGTCAGTTCCGGTCCGTTCTCAATGGCCTCCGTTAACGTTTACACGCAGTTGTACAGTCGTTCTTTTCTAACCCGGCGGGCCTCCAGCGCAGTAGAGTAACTTTAACGTACTGTAATTACAAACTAGCGAATAACAGTTTGCACTGATTTTAGCGGCACTTTTCTCCCGACGGCCTGTTTAGGGACGAACTCGTCTCAGTCGTGACTCTAACTGAAGGACTGTTTCAGGACGAACTTGTCTCAGACGTGACTCTAACTGAAGGACTGTTTTAGGACGAACTCGTCTCAGACGGGACTCTAACTGAAGGACTGTTTCAGGACGAACTCGTCTCAGTCATGACTCTAACTGAAGGACTGTTTCAGGACGAACTCGTCTCAGTCGTGACTCTAACTGAAGGACTGTTTCAGGACGAACTCGTCTCAGACGTGACTCTAACTGAAGGACTGTTTCAGGACGAACTCGTCTCAGACGTGACTCTAACTGAAGGACTGTTTCAGGACGAACTCGTCTCAGACGTGACTCTGACTGAAGGACTGTTTCAGGACGAACTCGTCTCAGACGTGACTTTGACTGAAGGACTGTTTCAGGACGAACTCGTCTCAGACGTGACTTTGACTGAAGGACTGTTTCAGGACGAACTCGTCTCAGACGTGACTCTGAGTGAAGCACTGTTTCAGGACAAACTCGTCTCAGATGTGACTCTGAGTGAAGGACTGTTTCAGGATGAACTCGTCTCAGACGTGACTCTGACCGAAGGACTGTTTCAGGACGAACTCGTCTCAGACGGGACTCTAACTGAAGCACTGTTTCAGGATGAACTCGTCTCAGACGTGACTCTGAGTGAAGGACTGTTTCAGGATGAACTCGTCTCAGACGGGACTCTAACTGAAGGACTGTTTCAGGACGAACTCGTCTCAGACGGGACTCTAACTGAAGGACTGTTTTAGGACGAACTCGTCTCAGACGGGACTCTAACTGAAGGACTGTTTCAGGACGAACTCGTCTCAGACGGGACTCTAACTGAAGGACTGTTTCAGGACGAACTCGTCTCAGTCATGACTCTAACTGATGGACTGTTTCAGGACGAACTCGTCTCAGACGTGACTCTAACTGAAGGAATGTTTCAGGACGAACTCGTCTCAGTCGTGACTCTAACTGAAGGACTGTTTCAGGACGAACTCGTCTCAGACGTGACTCTAACTGAAGGACTGTTTCAGGACGAACTCGTCTCAGACGGGACTCTAACTGAAGGACTGTTTCAGGACGAACTCGTCTCAGACGGGACTCTGACTGAAGGACTGTTTCAGGACGAACTCGTCTCAGACGGGACTCTGACTGAAGGACTGTTTCAGGACGAACTCGTCTCAGACGGGACTCTAACTGAAGGACTGTTTCAGGACGAACTCGTCTCAGACGTGACTCTAACTGAAGGACTGTTTCAGGACGAACTCGTCTCAGACGCGACTCTAACTGAAGGACTGTTTCAGGACGAACTCGTCTCAGACGTGACTCTGACTGAAGGACTGTTTCAGGACGAACTCGTCTCAGACGTGACTTTGACTGAAGGACTGTTTCAGGACGAACTCGTCTCAGACGTGACTTTGACTGAAGGACTGTTTCAGGACGAACTCGTCTCAGACGTGACTCTGAGTGAAGCACTGTTTCAGGACAAACTCGTCTCAGATGTGACTCTGAGTGAAGGACTGTTTCAGGATGAACTCGTCTCAGACGTGACTCTGACCGAAGGACTGTTTCAGGACGAACTCGTCTCAGACGGGACTCTAACTGAAGCACTGTTTCAGGACAAACTTGTCTCAGATGTGACTCTGAGTGAAGGACTGTTTCAGGATGAACTCGTCTCAGACGTGACTCTGACCGAAGGACTGTTTCAGGATGAACTCGTCTCAGACGGGACTCTAACTGAAGGACTGTTTCAGGACGAACTCGTCTCAGACGGGACTCTAACTGAAGGACTGTTTTAGGACGAACTCGTCTCAGACGGGACTCTAACTGAAGGACTGTTTCAGGACGAACTCGTCTCAGACGGGACTCTAACTGAAGGACTGTTTCAGGACGAACTCGTCTCAGACGGGACTCTAACTGAAGGACTGTTTCAGGACGAACTCGTCTCAGTCATGACTCTAACTGATGGACTGTTTCAGGACGAACTCGTCTCAGACGTGACTCTAACTGAAGGAATGTTTCAGGACGAACTCGTCTCAGTCGTGACTCTAACTGAAGGACTGTTTCAGGACGAACTCGTCTCAGACGGGACTCTAACTGAAGGACTGTTTCAGGACGAACTCGTCTCAGACGGGACTCTAACTGAAGGACTGTTTCAGGACGAACTCGTCTCAGACGGGACTCTGACTGAAGGACTGTTTCAGGACGAACTCGTCTCAGACGGGACTCTGACTGAAGGACTGTTTCAGGACGAACTCGTCTCAGACGGGACTCTAACTGAAGGACTGTTTCAGGACGAACTCGTCTCAGACGGGACTCTAACTGAAGGACTGTTTCAGGACGAACTCGTCTCAGACGGGACTCTGAGTGAAGGACTGTTTCAGGACGAACTCGTCTCAGACGTGACTCTGACTGAAGGACTGTTTCAGGACGAACTCGTCTCAGTCATGACTCTAACTGATGGACTGTTTCAGGACGAACTCGTATCAGACGTGACTCTAACTGAAGGACTGTTTCAGGACGAACTCGTCTCAGACGTGACTCTAACTGAAGGACTGTTTCAGGACGAACTCGTCTCAGACGTGACTCTAACTGAAGGACTGTTTCAGGACGAACTCATCTCAGACGGGACTCTGACTGAAGGACTGTTTCAGGACGAACTCGTCTCAGACGGGACTCTAACTGAAGGACTGTTTCAGGACGAACTCGTCTCAGACGGGACTCTGACTGAAGGACTGTTTCCAGTAAAAAGAAAAGCTCTGACGCCATTTTCCTTATTTATTGCGTCAGACGGCGGTTGAGCTGACTCCAGGTTCTCGTCTCATCGGCCCCTCAGACGGAGGTGTCCTGTAGAGAAACGAAGCACTTGAAAACAGAAGTTTCTGGAAATCTTTTGGCTGCACAGAACCAAGCAGAGACGAAGGACGTGAACCTGGACGTCCAGGTTTCTGCTGGAGGGACGATGGAGTCGCTGCAGAGCTCGTAGTAGAGGCCGTCGGTGAATGTTCGGTAAAAGATTAGCTGGTGTAAATACTTGATCCGTGTTTGCTGTTGTACAGATTAATGTGTTTCTGCTGTTCACTCTCTTTTTTCCCTTTTAAACACATTTTCATTCCAGGAACTGGTCTTAGTTGGTTTCTAACGCGTCGCTGCCTCTGGTCCAACTGGTTACGCCCTCTCAGAGGACGTCCTTTCATTTGACAGCTGTGTTTATTAAAATAAGTTGTTCTTTAGGACAAATGTGAGTCTTGTTTGTGTTCGGTAAGTTTATATTAAAAAAAAAAAAGAAATGAAAGGTTTGTTGTTGGTTTTGATTCCTCCGTCCATGTACCTCGTCTCCACCTGCTTCAGGAACCAGGAACCTTCCAGCCGCGATGCCCAACCACCTTGATGACTCGCTGTTAGTTATTTATCTGACAAAACAGCCAACAATCTAACTATTTCCTGTTTTTTTTTAATAGTAAATCAAACAACATCCTGTAACTTTTAAAATCAAGTTTAATGTTCTTTTCCGAAGCTCAAATGGATAGACGCCAGTGGTTGTTGCTGGTCAGCGGTTGTTTGCTGGTCAGCGGTTGTTGCTGGTCAGTGCTCAGTTGTCTCCAGCAGCTGGCAGCAGTCAGTCATGACAACATGAGTCCAGCTCACTTTGATTTCTGTTGCTGATGACTTAGCTTCCTAATCACCTCCAGTCTCGTCTGTCCTGTTCACAGGGACCTTCTGTCCTGGACCAGAAGGTCTCGGTCCGGCAGCCGGGTCCAGAAAGTCCAGAAAGTGGTTCCAGACTTCTGTTTGAAGTAAAATCTCTGGAGATCGTCTCTAGTTGATTCTCCAGAAATGTTCATCCTGTCTGCGTGACCCTGGTCTTCACCCTGCAGAGGTCTTTCATGGACGTGGACGTTTGTCTGTCCCTGTGGTCACGTAGTTGCTCAGCTGTAGGTGGACAGCAGTCCGGCTGGAGAACTGGTCAGATCAGCGTGTCCTGTACATGTACATCAACTCCAACAGTTATACTTGGATGTAGTTCTGGTTCAGTTCTGCTTCAGAGACACTAATGGACCACAACTACTCCTCGATTTTCATTTGTCCCACATGGACTCGTTCATGGTCCTGTGTTGGCTCCAAGTGACGATGTTTCTGCTCAGGTAAGCCTGATTTATACTCAAATGTCAGGTCGTCTGCGTCACCTATGCCGACGACGCAGAGATGCCCCCCCACCCTACCCAGACACTCCAGTGCTCCTCCCCAAAATTGTAGGTCGACGCAGACAGTGCCACAGAGAGGAGAGAAAGGAGGCCTCTGATTGGTCAATTCTACATCCGCGTAGAAAAGAGCGCATCATCGAAGAAATGAGGAAGTACCCACATCTGTATGATTCTGGTTCTCCACACTACAAAAACAGCACATATTCTAGTAATTCATGGAGGGAGATAGCGATGAATGTGGGTCTGGATACGGCCGAGACGGTGAGGAAGTGGAAAAACACAAGAGATAAGTTTAGTAAGTTTAGCTAGTTCATGATTGTCCCTCTTGCGTTGTGGTGTTGAATAACATAGCGGAAACTGCGCTAGTATAAATCAAAAGTGACGGCGGCATCTCTGCGACAAGCTGACGGCAACACATTGACTCGAGGGGAAACACAGCCCTGTACACGATGAATAAATTGGCCCAAAATGGACAACTCATCTGGGTCCCATTTGGGCCGACCATGATTGGATGCATTTAGCAGTAGATACATTCAAGATGGCGGCGCGCATAGACGCAGCGGCTCATGGCTCTCCCTTTCAGTGTGTGTTTTTACGTTTTTTATATGCTTTTTCGTGGACCGTATTTACCCTTGCTTCGGCGGTACACCACTACAACCGACAGGACCTCATAGACATCGGCTACCTACACAAGATTGCCGTCTCGAGGGAATTTCATTACACCCACAACATTCCGTACGAGCTGGCGAGACCACCGGACTCCCCGTGGATTGTTGTCGGGTCTGGGAAGCGGCGCAGACGAAGGAGGGAGAGGAAGCAAAAGCGTGGCCGCAGGTCCGGCTCCGTTCTACGGCTAAAGAAACAACCGCACAAGCCACCCCTCCCGAGCCTGTATCTCACCAACGCCAGATCTCTCACCCACAAGACGGAGGATCTGGAGCTACAGCTGGCGGGGAATCGCTGCGTTCGCGACTGCTGCGCCCTCATCATCACGGAGACCTGGCTGAACCCGAAGGTCCCCGATGCTAGCGTGCAGCTAGCCGGCCGCTCTCTGCACCGCTGGGATCGGACAGAGGACTCCGGCAAAAGCAGAGGTGGGGGTCTCTGTATTTACGTACATGAGAACTGGTGCAACAACAGCAGCGTTATAGCGAAGCACTGCTCCCCCGATATCGAGTACATGTCTGTGAGATGCCGGCCCTATTTTCTCCCGAGAGAGATAACAGTAGTGATCATCACCGCTGTTTACATCCCGCCAGACGCCAACGCCAGCACGGCGCTCTCTCTCCTGCAGAACGCTATCAACGAACAGCAGCGGGCCCACCCTGATGGCGTTCATATTATAGCTGGAGACTTTAATAGGACAAATCTCAAGACTGTACTCCCAGGATTTCATCAGCACGTTAAGTGCCCAACAAGAGGGGAAAGGACTTTAGACCACGTTTATTCCACCATTAAACGCGGGTACAGAGCCACGCCCCTCCCCCACCTCGGACAGTCAGACCATCTCTCTCTGCTGCTCATCCCCACATACACCCCCCTCAGACGCAGATCCAGGCCCATCAGAAAAACTGTAACAACCTGGCCTGGAAATGCACTCAGTGAACTCCAGGACTGCTTCCAACACACAGACTGGGACATATTCCACCATCAGGACCTGGACACGCACACAGAGACAGTTCTGGATTACATCAAGTTCTGTATGGGAACTGTATCTGTGGACAAAACCATCCGAGTCTTTCCCAACAGAAAACCCTGGATGACCAGTCAGGTCCAGTCACTCCTCAGGGCCCGCGACTCTGCCTTCAGGTCAGGAGACAGAGCCCTTTACAGCTCGGCTCGAGCTGACCTGAACTGAAGAAAGGGATTAAAACAGCCAAAGCGGACTACAAGAGGAGGATAGAGTCCCACCTCGCCAGCAACAGACCACGGGAAGTCTGGCGGGGCATCCAGACCATCACCAACTTCAGAGGCTGTGATGTCACATCAGAGACGAGCACGTCGCTGGCAGAGGAGCTTAACTGCTTCTTTGCTCGCTTTGAACCACCACAGCGACACTCACCTGCTCCAGCCCTCCCCCAACCCCCACTCACATCGGACTCCAGCACCCCCCAGCCCCCACCCACATCAGACTCCAGCCCCGCCACACTCACTGTAGAAGAGGAGGAGGTGAGGCGCGTGCTCCAGGCAGTCAACCCCAGGAGAGCTCCCGGCCCGGATGGAGTACCTGGAAAAGTGCTGCGAGCCTGCGCCCACCAGCTGTCCTCCATCTTCTGCAGGATCTTCAACCTCTCGCTGGCCCAAGCAGTTATCCCCACCTGCCTGAAGTCAGCAACAATCATCCCCATCCCCAAAAAGTCACCTGCTACTGACCTCAACGACTTCCGCCCTGTTGCCCTCACCCCGGTTATTATGAAGTGCTTTGAGAGACTGGTCTTAAAGCACATCAAGGACTGTCTTCCCCCCACACTCGACCCCCACCAGTTCGCATACCGGGCGAACAGATCTACGGAGGATGCCATCTCCGTAGCCCTGCATGCTGTGCTGAGCCACCTGGAGCAGCAGCAGAGCTACGCCAGACTGCTCTTCGTGGACTACAGCTCGGCATTTAACACCATCATCCCGGACGTCCTGGTTACCAAACTGGACACTCTCGGCCTCCCCCCTCCCACATGCACCTGGATCAGGGAGTTCCTGACCAACAGGCCCCAGATGGTGAGACTCGGCCCCCACCTCTCCTCCACACGCACACTGAGCATCGGCTCACCACAGGGCTGTGTGCTGAGCCCCCTCCTGTACTGTCTCTACACCTATGACTGCAGTCCGGCCCGCGACAACAACTTGGTCGTCAAGTTCGCTGACGACACCACAGTGGTCGGGCTGATCTCAGACGGAGACGAGACAGCCTACAGGGAGGAGGTCCAGAGACTAACGACCTGGTGCTCAGCCAACAACCTCGCTCTGAACACCATGAAGACGAAGGAGATCATCGTGGACTTCAGGAGGAAGAAGGGTGACCACCCCCCCCTCTACATCAACGGCGAGGGCGTGGAGCGGGTCCACGACTTCAGATTCCTGGGAGTCCAGATCTCCGACGACCTCACCTGGACCCTCAACATCACAGCCATTATAAAGAAGGCTCAGCAGCGCCTCCACTTCCTGAGAGTTCTCAGGAAGAACAACCTAGAGCAGAAGCTGCTGCTGGCCTTCTACCGCTCCACCGTCGAGAGCCTGCTGACGTACTGCCTCACCACCTGGTACGGGAGCTGCACTGCCGCAGACAGAGGGAGGCTGCAGAGGACAGTGAGGGCAGCACAGAGGATCGTGGGCTGCCCTCTCCCCTCCCTGACGGACATCTACTCCACCCGGTGCGTCAGCAGAGCTCTCAACATTAAGATGGACTCTTCACATCCTGCCTCCCAGCTGTTTGAGCTGCTCCCGTCTGGGAGGCGCTACAGAAGCATCAGAGCACGGACTAACAGAATGAAAAACAGTTTTTTCCCCAGAGCCATCACCTTATTGAACAATATACCTTCCAGTCACTTTAAATAACCAGCATCTGTGCAACTACCCTGTGCAATATACTATTCTCTGTGCAATATTCTATTCACTGTGCAACATACCACTCATCTGTGTAACATGCTATTTATTTGTGCTATTTACTATTTATATTTATAATATCTCCATATTTATTATGTAAAAAAAAAACTGGACATTTTTAATATTCTACTCCCGGAAAACTGCACATTTGCACTACTGACCTCACTTTACATATGTATATATTTGAAACCTTGTCTTCTTGCTTTTACTTTTGAAAAACGGCCACATATTTATATCTTGTTTATTGTTTATTATATGCCGCACTGACATGGGAGAAGCTCTCCAATCTCGTTGTACGCCATTGTATAATGACAATAAAGGGCATTCTGATTCTGATTCTCTAGACCAACCTGGAGCCAGTGGACCGTCCCACCGGGAGCCAGTAGGAGCCAGCGGACTGTCCCACCCGGAGCCAGTAGGGGCCAGTGGACCATCCCACCTCGAGCCACTAGGGTTCAGTGGACCGTCCCACCTGGAGCCAGTAGGGTTCAGTGGACCTTCCCACCTGGAGCCACTAGGGGCCAGTGGACCGTCCCATCTGGAGCCAGTCGGGTTCATTGGACCGTCTCACCTGGAGCCACTAGGGGCCAGCGGACCGTCCCACCTGGAGCCAGGAGACTTCAGTGGACTGTCCCACCTGGAGCCAGTAGGCTTCAGCGGACCGTTCCCCCCTGGAGCCAGTAGGGGACAGTGCACCGTCCCACCCAGAGTCAGTAGGGTTCAGCAGACCGTCCCACCCGGAGCCAGTAGGGTTTAGTGGACTGTCCCACCCGGAGCCAGTAGGGGCCAGTGGACCGTCCCACCCGGAGCCAGTAGGGTTCAGTGGACCATCCCACCCGGAGCCAGTAGGGGCCAGTGGACCGTCTCACCTGGAGGCACTAGGGGCCAGCGGACCGTCCCACCTGGAGCCAGTAGGGGCCAGCGGACCGTCCCACCTGGAGCTACTAGGAGCCAGTGGACCATCCCACCTGGAGCCACTAGGGGCCAGCGAACCGTCCCACTGGGAGCCAGTAGGAGCCAGCGGACTGTCCCACCTCGAGCCAGTAGGGGCCAGTGGACTGTCCCACCTCGAGCCACTAGGGTTCAGTGGACCGTCCCACCTGGAGCCAGTAGGGTTCAGTGGACCTTCCCACCTGGAGCCACTAGGGCCCAGTGGACCGTCCCATCTGGAGCCAGTAGGGGCCAGTGGACCTTCCCACCTGGAGCCACTAGGGCCCAGTGGACCGTCCCACCTGGAGCCAGTAGGGTTCATTGGACCGTCTCACCTGGAGCCAGTAGGGTTCATTGGACCGTCTCACCTGGAGCCACTAGGGGCCAGCGGACTGTCCCACCTGGAGCGAGTAGGCTTCAGTGGACTGTCCCACCTGGAGCCAGTAGGCTTCAGCGGACCGTCCCACCTGGAGCCAGTAGGCTTCAGCAGACCGTCCCACCTGGAGCCAGTAGGGTTCAGGGGACCATCCCACCTGGAGCCAGTAGGTACCAGTGTACCGTCCCACCCGGAGCCAGTAGGGTTCAGTGGACCGACCCACCTGGAGCCAGTAGGAGCCAGTGGACCATCTCACTTGGAGCCACTAGGGGTCAGTGGAAAGTCCCACCTGGAGCCACTAGGGGCCAGCGGACAGTCCCTCCTGGAGCCAGTAGGGGCCAGCTGACCATCCCACCTGGAGCCAGTAGGGGCCAGTGGACCGTCACACCCGGAGCCAGGAGGGTTCAGTGGACCGTCCCACCCGGAGCCAGTAAGGGCCAGTGGACCGTCCCACCCGCAGCTAGTAGGATGCAGTGGACCGTCCCACCCGGAGCCAGTAGGGGCCAGTGGACCGTCCCACCTGGAGCCAGTAGGGTTTAGTGGACCGTCCCACCTGGAGCCAGTAGGCTTCAGCGGACCGTCCCACCTGGAGCCAGTTGGGTTCAGTGGACCGTCCCACCCGGAGCCAGTAGGCTTCAGCGGACCGTCCCACCTGGAGCCAGTTGGGTTCAGTGGACCGTCCCACCTGGAGCCAGTAGGGGCCAGTGGACCGTCACACCCGGAGCCAGGAGGGTTCAGTGGACTGTCTCACTCGGAGCCAGTAGGGTTTAGTGGACCGTCCCACCTCGAGCCAGTAGGGGACAGCGGACCATCCCACCTGGAGCCAATAGGAGCCAGTGAACTGTCCCATCTGGAGCCAGTAGAGTTCATTGGACCGTATCACCTGGAGCCACGAAGAGCCAGCGGACCGTCCCACCTGGAGCCAGTAGGGTTCAGTGGACCATCCCACCTGGAGCCAGTAGGGTTCAGTGGACCTTCCCACCTGGAGCCACTAGGGGCCAGTGGACCGTCCCACCTGGAGCCAGTAGGCTTCAGTGGACCGTTCCACCTGGAGCCAGTAGGCTTCAGCGGACCGTCCCACCTGTAGCATGTAGGGTTCAGTGGACCGTCCCACCTGGAGCCAGTAGGGAACAGTGGACCCTTCCACCCGGAGCCAGTTGGGTTCAGTGGACCGTCCTACCCGGAGCTAGTAGGGGCCAGTGGACCATCCCACCCGGAGCCAGTAGGGTTCAGTGGGCCGTCCCACCCGGAGCCAGTGTGGTTCAGCGGACCGTCCCACCTGGAGCCAGTAGGAGCCAGCGGACTGTCCCACCTGGAGCCACTAGGGGCCAGTGGACTGTCCCACCTGGAGCCACTAGGGGCCAGCGGACCATTCCACCAGGAGCCAGTAGGAGCCAGCAGACTTTCCCACCTGGAGCCACAAGGGGCCAGCGGACTGTCCCACCTGGAGCCACTAGGGGCAAGCGGACCATTCCACCTGGAGCCAGTAGAAGCCAACGGACCGTCCCACCTGGAGCCAATAGGGTTCAGTGGACCATCCTACCTGGAGCCAGTAGGGTTCATTTGACCGTCTCACCTGGAGCCACAAGGGGCCAGCAGACCATCCCACCTGGAGCCAGTAGGGGCCAGCGGACCGTCCCACCTGGAGCCAGTAGGGGCCAGCGGACCGTCCCACCTGGAGCCAGTAGGGTTCAGTGGACCGTCCCACCTGAAGCCACTATGGGCCAGCGGACCGTCCCAACTGGAGCCACTAGGGGCCAGCGGACCTTTCCACCAGGAGCCAGTAGGAGCCAGCGGACCGTCTCACTTGGAGCCACTAGGGGCCAGTAGAAAGTCCCACCTGGAGCCACTAGGGGCCAGTGGACAGTCCCTCCTGGAGCCAGTAGGGGCCAGCGGACCATCCCACATGGAGCCAGTAGGCTTCAGTGGACTGTCCCACCTGGAGCCAGTAGGCTTCAGTGGACCGTCCCACCTGGAGCCAGTAGGCTTCAGTGGACCGTTCCACCTGGAGCCAGTAGGGGCCAGTGGACCGTCCCACCCGAAGCCAGTAGGGTTCAGTGGACCGTTCCAAATGGAGCCACTAGGGGTCAGTCGACCGTCCCACCTCGAGCCAGTAGGGTTCAGTGGACCGTCCCACCTCGAGCCAATAGGGTTCATCGGACCGTCCCACCCGGAGCCACTGGGGGCCAGTGGACCATCCCACCTCGAGCCAGTACGGTTCAGTGGACCGTCCCACCTTTAGCCAGTAGTGTTCAGTGGACCTTCCCACCTGGAGCCACTAGGGGCCAGTGAACCGTCCCACGTGGAGCCAGTAGGGTTCAGTGGACCATCTCACCTGGAGCCAGTAGGATTCAGTGGACCGTTTCACTTGTAGCCAGTAGGGGCCAGCTGACCGTCCCACCAGGATTCAGTAGGGGCCAGTGGACCGTCCCATTTGGAGCCAGTAGGAGCCAGCGCCCCGTCCCACCTGGAGCCACTAGGGGCCAGTGGACCGTCCCACCTGAAGCCACTATGGGCCAGCGGACTGTCCCAACTTGAGCCACTAGGGGCCAGTGGACCGTCCCACCTGGAGCCACTAGGGGCCAGCGGACCTTCTTACCTGGAGCGAGTAGGAGCCAGCGCACCGTCCCACCTGGAGCCAGTAGGGTTCAGTGGACCGTCCCACCTGAAGCCACTATGGGCCAGTGGACCGTCCCAACTGGAGCCACTAGGGGCCAGCGGACCTTTCCACCTGGAGCCAGTAGGAGCCAGCGGACCGTCCCACCAGGAGTCAGTAGGGGCCAGCGGAACGACCCACCTGGAGCCAGTAGGAGCCAGTGGACCGTCTCACTTGGAGCCACTAGGGGCCAGTGGACCATCCCACCTGGAGCCACTAGGGGTCAGTGGAAAGTCCCACCTGGAGCCACTAGGGGCCAGTGGACAGTCCCTCCTGGAGCCAGTAGGGGCCAGCGGACCATCCCACCTGGAACCAGTAGGCTTCAGTGGACCGTCCCACCTAGAGCCAGTAGGCTTCAGTGGACCGTCCCACCTGGAGCCAGTAGGCTTCAGCGGACCGTTACACCTGGAGCCAGTAGGCTTCAGCGGACCGTCCCACCTGGAGCCAGTTGGGTTCAGTGGACCGTCCCACCTGGAGCCAGTAGGGGCCAGTGGACCGTCACACCCGGAGCCAGGAGGGTTCAGTGGACTGTCCCACTCGGAGCCAGTAGGGTTTAGTGGACCGTCCCACCTCGAGCCAGTAGGGGACAGCGGACCATCCCACCTGGAGCCAATAGGAGCCAGTGAACTGTCCCATCTGGAGCCAGTAGAGTTCATTGGACCGTATCACCTGGAGCCACTAAGAGCCAGCGGACCGTCCCACCTGGAGCCAGTAGGGTTCAGTGGACCATCCCACCTGGAGCCAGTAGGGTTCAGTGGACCTTCCCACCTGGAGCCACTAGGGGCCAGTGGACCGTTCCACCTGGAGCCAGTAGGCTTCAGCGGACCGTCCCACCTGTAGCCAGTAGGGTTCAGTGGACTGTCCCACTCGGAGCCAGTAGGGTTTAGTGGACCGTCCCACCTCGAGCCAGTAGGGGACAGCGGACCATCCCACCTGGAGCCAATAGGAGCCAGTGAACTGTCCCATCTGGAGCCAGTAGAGTTCATTGGACCGTATCACCTGGAGCCACTAAGAGCCAGCGGACCGTCCCACCTGGAGCCAGTAGGGTTCAGTGGACCATCCCACCTGGAGCCAGTAGGGTTCAGTGGACCTTCCCACCTGGAGCCAGTAGGCTTCAGCGGACCGTCCCACCTGTAGCCAGTAGGGTTCAGTGGACCGTCCCACCTGGAGCCAGTAGGGAACAGTGGACCCTTCCACCCGGAGCCAGTTGGGTTCAGTGGACCGTCCTACCCGGAGCTAGTAGGGGCCAGTGGACCATCCCACCCGGAGCCAGTAGGGTTCAGTGGGCCGTCCCACCCGGAGCCAGTGTGGTTCAGCGGACCGTCCCACCCGGAACCAGAAGGGGCCAGTGGACCGTCCCACCCGGAGCCAGTAGGGGCCAATGGACCGTCCCACCTGGAGCCAGTAGGGGCCAGCGGACCGTCCCACCTGGAGCCAGTAGGGTTTAGTGGACCGTCCCACCTGGAGCCAGTAGGCTTCAGCGGACCGTCCCACCTGGAGCCAGTTGGGTTCAGTGGACCGTCCCACCCGGAGCCAGTAGGCTTCAGCGGACCGTCCCACCTGGAGCCAGTTGGGTTCAGTGGACCGTCCCACCTGGAGCCAGTAGGGGCCAGTGGACCGTCACACCCGGAGCCAGGAGGGTTCAGTGGACTGTCTCACTCGGAGCCAGTAGGGTTTAGTGGACCGTCCCACCTCGAGCCAGTAGGGGACAGCGGACCATCCCACCTGGAGCCAATAGGAGCCAGTGAACTGTCCCATCTGGAGCCAGTAGAGTTCATTGGACCGTATCACCTGGAGCCACGAAGAGCCAGCGGACCGTCCCACCTGGAGCCAGTAGGGTTCAGTGGACCATCCCACCTGGAGCCAGTAGGGTTCAGTGGACCTTCCCACCTGGAGCCACTAGGGGCCAGTGGACCGTCCCACCTGGAGCCAGTAGGCTTCAGTGGACCGTTCCACCTGGAGCCAGTAGGCTTCAGCGGACCGTCCCACCTGTAGCATGTAGGGTTCAGTGGACCGTCCCACCTGGAGCCAGTAGGGAACAGTGGACCCTTCCACCCGGAGCCAGTTGGGTTCAGTGGACCGTCCTACCCGGAGCTAGTAGGGGCCAGTGGACCATCCCACCCGGAGCCAGTAGGGTTCAGTGGGCCGTCCCACCCGGAGCCAGTGTGGTTCAGCGGACCGTCCCACCTGGAGCCAGTAGGAGCCAGCGGACTGTCCCACCTGGAGCCACTAGGGGCCAGTGGACTGTCCCACCTGGAGCCACTAGGGGCCAGCGGACCATTCCACCAGGAGCCAGTAGGAGCCAGCAGACTGTCCCACCTGGAGCCACAAGGGGCCAGCGGACTGTCCCACCTGGAGCCACTAGGGGCAAGCGGACCATTCCACCTGGAGCCAGTAGAAGCCAACGGACCGTCCCACCTGGAGCCAGTAGGGTTCAGTGGACCATCCTACCTGGAGCCAGTAGGGTTCATTTGGACCGTCTCACCTGGAGCCAGTAGGGGCCAGCGGGGCCCACCGGAGCCGTCCAGCACCGTCCCCCTGGAGCCAGTAGGGGCCAGTGGACCGTCCCCTGGAGCCAGTAGGGGTTCAGTGGACGTCCCACCTGGAGCCCTGGACCAGTGGAGCCATAGGGGCCAGTGGACCGTCCCACCTGGAGCCACTAGGGGCCAGTCGGACCAGTTCCAGTCCACCTGGAGCCACTATGGGCCAATGGACCGTCCCACCTGGAGCCACTAGGGGCCAGTGGACAGTCCCTCCTGGAGCCAGTAGGGGCCAGTGGACCATCCCACCTGGAGCCAGTAGGAGCTTCAGTGGACCGTCCCACCTGGAGCCAGTAGGGGTCAGTGGACCCAGTCCCACCTGGAGCCAGTAGGGTTCAGTGGACCGTCCCACCTGGAGCCACTAGGGGGGACCGTCCCAGTCCACCTGGAGCCAGTAGGGGCCAGCGGACCGTCCCACCTGGAGCCAGTAGGGGCCAGCGGACCGTCCCACCTGGAGCCAGTAGGAGCCAGCGCACCGTCCCACCTGGAGCCAGTAGGGTTCAGTGGACCGTCCCACCTGAAGCCACTATGGGCCAGCGGACCGTCCCAACTGGAGCCACTAGGGGCCAGCGGACCTTTCCACGAGCCACCTGGAGCCAGTAGGAGCCAGTGGACCGTCTCACTGGAGCCACTAGGGGCCAGTGGACCATCCCACCTGGAGCCACTCCAGGGGGCCAGTGGAAAGTCCCACCTGGAGCCACTAGGGGCCAGTGGACAGTCCCTCCTGGAGCCAGTAGGGGCCAGCGGACCATCCCACCTGGAGCCAGTAGGCTTCAGTGGACCGTCCCACCTAGAGCCAGTAGGCTTCAGTGGACCGTCCCACCTGGAGCCAGTAGGCTTCACTGGACCGTTCCACCTGGAGCCAGTAGGCTTCAGCGGACCGTCCCACCTGGAGCCAGTAGGGTTCAGTGGACCGTCCCACCTGGAGCCAGTAGGGGCCAGTGGACCGTCACACCCGGAGCCAGGAGGGTTCAGTGGACCGTCCCACTCGGAGCCAGTAGGGTTTAGTGGACCGTCCCACCTCGAGCCAG
>JAGFBZ010000293.1:35676-149601 GCA_018398805.1 Hirundichthys speculiger
CCACCTGGAGCCAGTAGGGGCAGGGACCGTCCCACCTGGAGCCACTAGGGGTCAGTGGACCGTCCCACCTGGAGCCAGTAGGGTTCAGTGGACCGTCTCACCTGGAGCCGGTAGGGGCCAGCGGACCGTCCCACCTGGATCCAGTAGGAACTAGCGGACCATCCCACCCGGAGCCAGTATGGGCCAGTGGACCGTCCCACCTGGAGCCAGTAGGGTTCAGTGGACCATCCCACCTTGAGCCAGCAGGGTTCATTTGACCGTCTCACCTGGAGCCACTAGGGGCCAGCGGACCATCCCACCTCAAGCCAGTAGGGTTCAGTGTACCTTCCTACCTGGAGCCAGTAGGGTTCAGTGGACCTTCCCACCTGAAGCCAGTAGGGCCCAGCGGACCGTCTCACCTGGAGCCAGTAGGAACTAGCGGACCATCCCACCCGGAGCCAGTATAGGCCAGTGGACCGTTCCACTTGGAGCCAGAAGGGCTCAGTGAACCGTCCCACCTGGAGCCAGTAGGAGCCAGCGGACCCTCCAACCTGGAGCCACTAGGGGCCAGTGGACTGTCCCACCTGGAGCCACTAGGGGCCAGCGGACCATTCCACCTATAGCCAGTAGGAGCCAGCGGACCGTCCCACCTGGAGCCACAAGGGGCCAGCGGACTGTCCCACCTGGAGCCATTAGGGGCAAGCGGACCATTTCACCTGGAGCCAGTAGGGTTCATTTGACCGTCTCACCTGAAGCCACTAGGGGCCAGCAGACCATCCCACCTGGAGCCAGTAGGGGCCAGCTGACCGTCCCACCTGGAGCCAGTAGGAGCCAGCGCACCGTCCCAACTGGAGCCAGTAGGGTTCAGTGGACCGTACCACCTGAAGCCACTATGGGCCAGCGGACCGTCCCAACTGGAGCCACTAGGGGCCAGCGGACCTTTCCACCTGGAGCCAGTAGGAGCCAGCAGGAGCCAGTGGACCGTCTCACTTGGAGCCACTAGGGGCCAGCGGACCATCCCACCTGGAGCCACTAGGGGCCAGTGGAAAGTCCCACCTGGAGCCACTAGAGGCCAGTGGACAGTCCCTCCTGGAGCCAGTAGGGGCCAGCGGACCATCCCACCCGGAGCCACTAGGGGCCAGCGGACCTTTCCACCTGGAGCCAGTAGGAGCCAGCAGGAGCCAGTGGACCGTCTCACTTGGAGCCACTAGGGGCCAGCGGACCATCCCACCTGGAGCCACTAGGGGCCAGTGGAAAGTCCCACCTGGAGCCACTAGAGGCCAGTGGACAGTCCCTCCTGGAGCCAGTAGGGGCCAGCGGACCATCCCACCCGGAGCCAGGAGGGTTCAGTGGACCGTCCCACTCGGAGCCAGGAGGGTTCAGTGGACCGTCCCACCTCGAGCCAGTAGGGGCCAGCGGACCATCCCACCTCGAGCCAATAGGAGCCAGTGAACCGTCCCATCTGGAGCCAGTAGGGTTTAGTGGACCGTCCCACCTGGAGCCAGTAGGCTTCAGCAGACTTTTCCACCTGGAGCCAGTAGGCTTCAGCGGACCGTTCCACCTGGAGCAAGTAGCCTTCAGCGGACCATTCCACCTGTAGCCAGTAGGGTTCAGTGGACTGTCCCACCTGGAGCCAGTAGGGACAAGTGGACCCTTCCACCCGGAGCCAGTATGGTTCAGTTGACCGTCCTACCCGGAGCCAGTATGGTTCAGTTGACCGTCCTACCCGGAGCTAGTAGGGGTCAGTGGACCGTCCCACCCGGAGCCAGTATGGTTCAGTGGACCGTCCCACCCGGAGCCAGTATGGTTCAGCGGACCGTCCCACCCGGAACCAGTAGGGGCCAGTGGACCGTCCCACCTGGAACCACTATGGGCCAGCGGACCTTCCCACCTGGAGCCAGTAGGAGCCAGCGGCCCGTCCCATCTGGAGCCACTGTGGGCCAATGGACCGTCCCACATGGAGCCACTAGGGGCCAGTGGACAGTCCCACCTGAGCCACTAGGGGCCAGTGGGCAGTCCCTCCTGGAGCCACTAGGGTCCAGTGGACCATCCCACCTGGAGCCAGTAGGGTTCAGTGGACTGGCCCACCCGGAGCCACTAGGGGCCAGTGGACAGTCCCACCTCGAGCCAGTAGGGTTCAGTGTACCTTCCCACCTGTAGCCAGTAGGGTTCAGTGGGCCTTCCCACCTGAAGCCAGTAGGGGCCAGTGAACCGTCCCACCTGGAGCCAATAGGGTTCAGTGGACCATCCTACCTGGAGCCAGTAGGGTTCATTTGACCGTCTCACCTGGAGCCACTAGGGGCCATTGAACCGTCCCACCTGGAGCCAGTAGGGTTTAGTGGACCTTCTCACCTGGAGCCAGTAGGGTTCAGTGGACCGTCTCACCTGTAGCCAGGCGGGGCCAGCAGACCGTCCCACCTGGAGACAGTAGGAACTAGCGGACCATCTCACCTGGAGCCAGTAGGAGCCAGTGCACCGTCCCACTTGGAGCCACTAGGGGCCAGCGGACCTTCTTACCTGGAGCCAGTAGGAGCCAGCGGACCATCCCACCTGGAGCCACTAGGGGCCAGCGGACCGTTCCACCTTGAGCCAGTAGAAGCCAACGGACCGTCCCACCTGGAGCCAGTAGGGTTCAGTGGACCATCCTACCTGGCCAAGTAGGGTTCATTTGACCGTCTCACCTGGAGCCACTAGGGGCCAGCAGACCATCCCACCTGGAGCCAGTAGGGGCCAGTGGACTGTCCCACCTGGAGCCAGTAGGAGTCAGTGGACCGTCTTACCTGCAGCCATTAGGGGCCAGTGGACCGTCCCACCTGGAGCCACTTGGGGCCAGTGGACAGTCCCACCTGGAGCCACTAGGGGCCAGTGGACAGTCCCTCCTGGAGCCACTAGGGGCCAGCGGACCGTCCTCACCTGGAGCCAGTAGGGGCCAAAGGACCGTCCCACCTGGAGCCAGTAGGGGCCAGCGGAGCATCCCACCTGGAGCTAGTAGGCTTCAGTGGACCGTCCAACCTAGAGCCAGTAGGCTTCAGTGGACTGTCCAACCTAGAGCCAGTAGGCTTCAGTGGACTGTCCCACCTGGAGCCAGTAGGATTTAGTGGACCATCCCACCTAGAGCCAGTAGGGGCCAGCAGACCTTCCCACATGGAGCCAGTAGGGTTCAGTGGACCGGCCCACCTGGAGCCACTAGGGGCCAGTGGACTGTCCCACCTCGAGCCAGTAGGGTTTAGTGTACCTTCCCACCTGGAGCCAGTAGGGTTCAGTGGACCTTCCCACCTGAAGCCACTAGGGGCCAGTGAACCGTCCCACCTGGAGCCAGTAGGCTTCAGAAGACCATCCCACCTAGAGCCGGTAGTCTTCAGTTGACTGTCCCACCTGGAGCCACTTGGGGCCAGTGGACAGTCCCACCTGGAGCCACTAGGGGCCAGTGGACAGTCCCTCCTGGAGCCACTAGGGGCCAGCGGACCGTCCTCACCTGGAGCCAGTAGGGGCTAATGGACCGTCCCACCTGGAGCCATTAGGGGCCAGCGGACCGTCCCACCCTGAGCTAGTAGGCTTCAGTGGACCATCCCACGTGGAGCTAGTAGGCTTCAGTGGACCGTCCCACCTGGAGCCAATAGGCTTCAGTGGACCGTCCCACCTGAAGACAGTAGGCTTCAGTGGACCGTCCCACCTGGAGCCAGTAGGGACCAATGGACCGTCCCACCTGGAGCCAGTAGGCTTCAGTGGACCGTCCCACCTAGAGCCAGTAGGCTTCAGTGGACTGTTCCACCTGGAGCCAGTCGGCTTCAGCGGGCTGTCCCACCTGGAGCCAGTAGGCTTCAGCGGACCGTCCCACCTGGAGCCAGTAGGGGCCAGTGGACCTTCCCAACCGGAGCCAGTAGGGTTCATCGGATTGTCGGACCTGGAGCCAGTAGGGTTCATTTGACCGTCCCACCTCAAGCCAATAGGAGCCAGTGTACAGTCCCACCTGGAGCCAGTAGGGTTCAGTGGACCGTCCCATCTGGAGCCATTTGGGTTCATTGGACCGTCCCACCTCGAGCCAGTAGGGGCCAGTGGACTGTCCCATCTAGAGCCAGTAGGAGCCAGCGGACCGTCCCACCTGGAGCCAGTAGGGGCCAGTGGAAAGTCCCTCCTGTAGCCACTAGGGGCCAGCTGACCGTCCCACATGGAGCCAGTAGGGGCCAATGGACCGTCCCACCTGGAGCCAGTAGGGGCCAGCGGACCATCCCACCTGGAGCTAGTAGGCTTCAGTGGACCTTCCCACCTAGAGCCGGTAGGCTTCAGTGGACTGTCCCACCTGGAGCCAGTAGGCTTCAGTGGACCGTCCCACCTAGAGCCAGTAGGCTTTATCGGATCGTCCCACCTGGAGCCAGTAGGGTTCAGTGGACCGTCCCACACGGAGCCAGTAGACTTCAGTGGACTGTCCCACCTGGAGCCGGTAGGCTTTAGTGGACCGTCCCACCTAGAGCCGGTAGGCTTCAGTGGACTGTCCCACCTGGAGCCAGTAGGCTTCAGTGGACCGTCCCACCTAGAGCCAGTAGGCTTTATCGGATCGTCCCACCTGGAGCCAGTAGGACCCAGTGCACCCTCCCACCTGTATCCAGTAGGGGCCAGCGGACCATCCCACCTGGAGCCTTTAGGAACTAGCGGACCATCCCACCCGGAGCCAGTAGGCGCCAGTGGACCATCCCACCTGGAGCCAGTAGGGTTCAGTGGACCGTCCCACCTGGAGCCAGTAGGAGCCAGTGCACCGTCCCACCTGGAGCCACTAGGGGCCATTGGACCTTCTTACCTGGAGCCAGTAGGAGCCATTGGACCGTCCCACCTGGAGCCAGTAGGGTTCAGTGGACCGTCCCACCTGAAGCCACTGTGGGCCAGTGCACCGTCCCACCTGGAGCCACTAGGGGCCATTGGACCTTCTTACCTGGAGCCAGTAGGAGCCATTGGACCGTCCCACCTGGAGCCAGTAGGGTTCAGTGGACCGTCCCACCTGAAGCCACTGTGGGCCAGCGGACCTTCCCACCTGGAGCCAGTAGGAGCCAGCAGACCGTCCCACCTGGAGCCACTAGGGGCCAGTGGACCGTCCCACCTGGAGCCAGTAGGAGCCAGTGCACCGTCCCACCCGGAGCCAGTAGGGTTCAGTGGACCCTCCCACCTGGAGCCAGTAGGGGCCAGTGAACCGTCCCACCTGGAGCCAGTAGGGGCCAATGGACCGTCCCACCTGGAGCCAGTAGGGGCCAGCGGACCATCCCACCTGGAGCCAGTAGGCTTCAGTGGACCGTTCCACCTGGAGCCAGTAGGCTTCAGCGGACCGTCCCACCTGGAGCCAGTAGGGTTCAGTGGACTGTCTCACCTGGAGCCAGTAGGGTTCAGTGGGCCGTCTCACCTGGAGCCAGTAGGGGCCAGCGGACCGTCCCACCTGGAGCCATTAGGTTTCAGTGGATTGTCCCACCTGGAGCCACTATGGGCCAGCGGACCTTCCCACCTGGAGCCAGTAGGAGCTAGCGCACCGTCCCACCTGGAGCCACTAGGGGCCAGTGGACCCTCCCTACTGGTGCCACTAGGGGCCAGCGGACCGTCCCACCTGGAGCCACTAGGTGTCAGCGGACCGTCCCACCTGGAGCCAGTAGGGTTCAGTGGACCATCCCACCTGGAGCCAGTAGGGTTCAGTGGACCGTCCCACTCGGAGCCAGTAGGCTTCAGTGGACCGTCCCACCTGGAGCCACTATGGGCCAGCGGACCTTCCCACCTGGAGCCAGTAGGAGCCAGCGCACCGTCCCACCTGGAGCCACTAGGGGCCAGTGGACCCTCCCTACTGGTGCCACAAGGGGCCAGCGGACCGTCCCACCTAGAGCCACTAGGTGTCAGTGGACCGTCCCACCTGGAGCCAGTAGGGTTCAGTGGACCGTCTCACCTGGAGCCAGTAGGGTTCAGTGGGCCGTCTCACCTGGAGCCAGTAGGGGCCAGCGGACCGTCCCACCTGGAGCCAGTAGGTTTCAGTGGACCGTCCCACCTGGAGCCACTATGGGCCAGCGGACCTTCCCACCTGGAGCCAGTAGGAGCCAGCGCACCGTCCCACCTGGAGCCACTAGGGGCCAGTGGACCCTCCCTACTGGTGCCACTAGGGGCCAGCGGACCGTCCCACCTGGAGCCACTAGGTGTCAGCGGACCGTCCCACCTGGAGCCAGTAGGGTTCAGTGGACCATCCCACCTGGAGCCAGTAGGGTTCAGTGGACCGTCCCACTCGGAGCCAGTAGGCTTCAGTGGATCGTCCCACCCGGAGGCACGGGGGGTCAGCGGACTGTCCCACCCAGAGCCAGTAGGGGCCGGCGGACCGTTCCACCCGGAGCCAGTAGGGGCCAGTGGACCGTCCCACCTGGAGCCACTAGGGGCCAGCAGACCTTCCCACCTGGAGCCAGTATGAGTCAGCGGACTGTGCCACCTGGAGCCAGTAGGGTTCAGTGGACCGTCCCACCTGGGCCAGTAGGGTTCAGTGGACCTTCCCACCTGGAGCCACTAAGGGCCAGTGCACCGTCCCACCTGGAGCTAGTAGGGTTCAGTGGACCGTTTCACCTGGAGCCAGTACGGTTCAGTGGACCATCCCACCTGGAGCCACTAGGGGCCAGTGGACCGTCCCACCTCGAGCCAGTAGGGTTCAGTGGACCGTCCCACCTGGAGCCAGTAGGGTTCTGTTGACCTTCCCACCTGAAGCCACTAAGGGCCAGTGGACCGTCCCACCTGGAGCCAGTAGGGTTCAGTGGACCGTCTCACCTGGAGCCAGTAGGGTTCAGTGGACCGTCCCACCTGGAGCCACTAGGGGTCAGCGGACCGTCCCACCTGGAGCCAGTAGGGTTCAGTGGACCGTCCCACCTGGAGCCAGTAGGGTTCAGTGGACCGTCCCACCCAGAGCCAGTAGGCTTCAGTGGACCGTCCCACCTGGAGGCACTAGGGGTCAGCGGACTTTCCCACCTGGAGCCAGTAGGGGCCGGCGGACCGTCCCACCCGGAGCCACTAGGGGCCAGCGGACCGTCCCACCCGGAGCCAGTAGGAGTCAGCAGACTGTCCTACCTGGAGCCAGTAGGGTTCAGTGGACCGTCCCACCTGGGCCAGTAGGGTTTAGTGGACCTTCCCACCTGGAGCCACTAGGGGCCAGTGCATCGTCCTACCTGGAGCTAGTAGTGTTCAGTGGACCGTCTCACCTGGAGCCAGTAGGGTTCAGTGGACCGTCTCTCCTGGAGCCAGTAGGGGCCAGCAGACCGTTCCACCTGGAGCCAGTAGGCTTCAGTGGACCGTCCCACCTGGAGCCAGTATGGGCCAGCGGACCTTCCTACCTGGAGCCAGCAGGAGCCAGCGGACCGTCCCACCTGGAGCCACTAGGGGCCAGTGGACCGTCCCACCTGGAACCACTAGGGGCCAGCGGACCTTCCCACCTGGAGCCAGTAGGGTTCAGTGGACCATCCTACCTGGAGCCAGTAGGGTTCATTGGACCGTCTCACCTGGAGCCACTAGGGGCCAGCGGACCATCCCATTTGGAGCCAGTAGGAGCCAGCGGACCATCTCACCTGGAGCCACTAGGGGCCAGCAGACCGTCCCACCTGGAGCCAGTAGGGGCCAGCGGACCGTCCCACCTGGAGCCACTAGGTGCCAGCGGACAGTCCCACCTGAAGCCAGTAGGGTTCAGTGGACCGTCCCACCTGGAGCCAGTAGGGTTCAGTGGACCGTCCCACCTCGAGCCAGTAGGGTTTCGTGGACCGTCCCACCTGGAGCCAGTATGGTTCAGTGGACCTTCACACCTGGAGCCACAAGGGGCCAGTGCACCGTCCCACCTGGAGCTAGTAGAGTTCAGTGGACCGTCTTACCTGAAGCCAGTAGGTTCAGTTGACCGTCTCACCTGGAGCCAGTAGGGGCCGGCGGACCTTCCCACCTGGAGCCAGTAGGGTTCAGTGAACCGTCCCACCTGGAGCCACTATGGGTCAGCGGACCTTCCCACCTGGAGCCAGTAGGAGCCAGCGGACCGTCCCACCTGGAGCCACTAGGGGCCAGTGGACCGTCCCACCTGGAGCCACTAGGGGCAAGCGGACCGTCCCACCTGGAGCCAGTAGGGTTCAGTGGACCATCCTTCCTGGAGCCAGTAGGGTTCATTGGACCGTCTCACCTGGAGCCACTAGGAGCCAGCGGACCATCCCACCTGTAGCCAGTAGGAGCCAGTGGACCATCTCACCTGGAGCCACTAGGGGCCAGCGGACCGTCCCACCTGGAGCCAGTAGGGGCCAGCGGACAGTCCCACCTGAAGCCAGTAGTGGCCAGCGGACCGTCCCACCTGGAGCCAGTAGGTTTCAGTGGACCGTCCCACCTGGAGCCAGTAGGCTTTAGTGGACCGTCCCACCTGGAGCCACTAGGGGTCAGCTGACCGTCCCACCTGGAGCCAGTAGGGTTCAGTGGACCGTCCCACCCGGAGCCAGTAGGGGCCAGTTGACTGTCCCACCCGAAGCCAGTAGGGTTCAGTGGACCGTCCCACCCAGAGCCACTAGGGGCTAGTGGACCGTCCCACCTCGAGCCAGTAGGGTTCAGTGGGGTCCTACTCGACCCCTACTGGCTCCAGTAGGGGCCCCTACTGGCCCCTACTGGAGCCAGTAGGGGCCAGCTGACCGTCCCACCTGTAGCTAATAGGAGCCAGTGGACAGTCCCACCTGGAGCCAGTAGGGTTCAGTAGACCGTCCCACCCGGAGCCACTAGGGGTCAGTGGACCGTCCCACCCGGAGCCAGTAGGAGCCAGTGGACTGTCCTACCTGGAGCCATATTATGAAATATATTTTTATTATTATTTAATCTTAGTTTAATGCATAATAGTTTATTTTAGAATGAATTTTTTAATCTGATCATTTACATAATAATGACATTTTGCCAGTGGGCGGGACCAGTGGTTTACCTGCACGCTCATTGGCTGATCCTTCTCCATTCTACGCTCTGACATCGACTAGTTTTAGCCGTGAGGTCCCGTTAGCAGCGGGTCGTGGCGTCATCAAGGTGCGCTCCTAGTCCGATTGTAGCTATGGCAGCTTGGACTGAGCTACGGGAAACCTTGACCAGGTTAGCAGACAATATCGAAAATGATAATTTATCAGGCGATTTGACGAGGTTCACTGTTCTGTTGCTTATGTCTGAATGAAAGAGCAGCCAATCACATAAAAGGCTCCGCCCTCTCTGCTGTGATTGACACACAAATCATTCTTATGAAAAACTAAACCATTATCATAATAATTGGAAATATTTCATAATAATAAACGCCTGTATTTCATAATAATATACTCATTTATTCATTGAATTATGACCCAAACGGGGCTCCACAGTCTCCGTAGTTAGATGAATCAGCTGAAGGAGGATCATTTCAGACCCTGACAGTCTGCTGTCAATCATCCCACAACCCAGCTGCAGTGGATCCAGTGAAGGAGACGTTGTCCAAGGTTCTGCAGTCGGTCAAAATACACCTGTAGACCAGAAGCACGTGAAGGCAGGGGAAATATCCGTTATTCAAAATGCATAAAAATGTAAGAGGATGAGCGCATCACATGGTCTTGTGCGTTTATTAACCCTCCATCATGGCGGCCTGTGGTCATGCTGAGTCACGCTGAGACTGTTTCTGCTGCAGTCGCCGTCTGATCCAGAAATGACGTCCATCTAGAACCTACTTATTTCAGAGACGGATGAGATACCAGGATACATTTTTAAAACCTTGAAAGTCAAAAAAGCCTCAGCAGGACGTTGAAACCTTGGATGTCCTGAACTCGACCAGTCTGATCAATCATTTGATTGCGGGGTCAAGAGTTGGTTTGTATCAATAAAACCGATTCAGGAGCAACGTTGGGGCTGTGACCTGTTGGGTTGATGATGACGCCGGTGTTTTGAAGGAACTGGCCGGTTCCTGTCTTTGCTGCAGCGTTCAACCTTCCCTCCTCCAGCTGTTGGTTCCCACGCAGCTCTGAATGATCCTCTGTAAATGATTCTCAACGGCGAGGCCTATAAGAGCCGCCGGCCCGACCCGTCCTCCGTCGTTATCCGACACCTCTGCCGTCAGTATGGCAGCTCTGCTCGCCGCCGCCGCCCTGCTGGCCCTGCTGTCCGCCGGCACCGGTGAGAAAGTCTTCCTGCAGCGAGCCGGCGTGGCCTTCAACAGCCGCCATCACAGATCCGTGCTGAACGTGACCAACGGAGAGCAGTTCGGGGACTGGACCTGGTACGAGATGTGTCCGGACGACTTCTTCGCCGTGGGATTCAGCGTCCGGGTAACAAATTAAAATGCAGATTTTATTCCAAAAACAATGATTCAGATCAACGAACGTACGGAGAGATGATGCAGAATAAATAACGGAGGTGTAGGGATGACCTTTTACTGTCAAGGTCAAGAACTTTTCTGTTTGAGGAGCTGAATTATCTTCAGCGTTTTAGGTTTATAACCAGTCACGTGATCTAGTTGTGCAGCATTACTTAGTGTGAAGACTTGAGGAGGAAAATGTCCCGGATCAGTTTCTGAACCTCAGATATCAGCAGCTCTGTTCTCAGGGACCTGAACGTAGCACAGAGACCAGATAACCGGCTGCTCCTGGGAACTGATCCGTGTTTCCTCAGGTGGAGTCTAACCAGTACGGAGGCGACGACACCGCCCTGAATGGGATCCGCCTCATCTGCGCCCAAGATGGCGTCCGAAACTACCTGTACACGGTCGAGTCCCACACTGGCTAGTACGTAGCTCTGGTTTTTCGCCTTTTTCATGAAGCAGAGGACGTTTGTGTTTGATGAGCGGCTATAAAATTGAACAAAAAGCCCGGTTTTGGTCCATGTAGTTAAACTCTGCCTGGGAGCGCTGACTGTTGAATCAGCAGCAGTTTTAAATCAGCTGAGTCTTATCTGCTCATGAGGAGCTTCTCTGCAGTCTCACAGCTTTGACCTGCTGTCCAGGTGTAGGGGTGCAGGATAACTATCGGGCCGATAACAGGAAATTATGACGTCATCCCGATAACTCCGATATCAAGAGGAATAGCTCTGATAACATATATATTTGTCAACACAGCAGTGCCTCGCTCCCTCTGAGCCTTGAATGACCGGCAGTGAATGTTATGTTCAAGTGACGTCGGCATAATCAGAAAAACGATTTCTCAATCAGGAAAATCAAGAATACCCCCTCATGCCAGAAAACAACTCGTTAACTTGGTCATAATTTTGGTAGTTGCGGACCTGAATCGATATTCGCAGTATTTCTCCTCATGTTACACATAAAAAAAGAAAAAAATAGAAAAGGCTAAAAGAACGACGAGCAAACGAGGGAACGTGGGAATTTACGTTACACCTTGAATGCAGCCTGCAGCACAGCGCTGATCACAACAAACATGGCGGCGTGGAACTTGGTTAAAGTTTCAGAAGAAGATAGTTTGGTGGTTATTTGTTAAGAATCCTCCGAGTGAATTCTACGAGGAGGGAAGCACAAGCTTTAATACGTAAAACCTGATCAGCCACCTACAACATAACAATCACTTCCATGGAGTTTTGAAATCGCGCTAACATGAGCTAACGGAAGCTAATGCTAATGTGCACAAGCCAGCAGCAGTCTCTCCTAGGGTTGCCAACCGTCCCTTGAAAAACGGAACCCTCCCCTATTTATAGACTTGTACTTTAGTTTATAAATAGGGGAGGGTTCCGTTTTTCAAGGGACGGTTGGCAACCCTAGTCTCTCCTCTCCCTCATTCCTCTCATCTAAAGCTTCCATGAGATTAAAAAATAAAAAACAAAAATCACTGAACCTCTTTTCCTTTAATTAAAGGTATTAATTTAAATGGAACCACAAGTCAAAATCCTTTAAACGTTAATCTTTTTCAGTTAGTAATTCTGATGCATGTATTTCCATCAGTTCAAGGAGCCTTTATTTTTTTATATCAGTCAGTAATGAACCTTATTTAAGTTGATGTGAGTTATCAAATAGGTTTGTTTGATAGCTTTATGAAAATGTTTGAGAGACTTGACAATAGTTTTTCATTGGAAAAAATAAATATCTGTTCATTTAAAGAGTCCAAACTATTTTTGATTTCGTTCATAGTATTGATGTAATGATCTTAGGTATATAAGTGTGGTTATTGGTTATCGGTATCGGTTATTAAAAAAACAGTTATCGTGCATCCCACTCCAGATGTGTCCGTTTCTCCCAGAAAATAGGAACGAAAAGACAGTTTTCCACATCTCAGCAGGACCTTTGACCTTTTCTGACCTCAAATTTCTTCAGAAACATGTTTTAGCGGGTCGTCATAATTCATACAAACCAAATTCATGAAGAGAAAGCCTTCTGACGCACGGTCACCGTGACACACATCTCTCCCTCCTCGCTACCACGTCTGTCCAGCTTCGGTGAGTGGTCCCACCCCCAGTACTGCCCCACCGGTGTCCTCACCTCCTTCCAGATCCGGGTGGAGCCCCATCAGGGTCTGTTTGGCGATGACACGGCCGTCAACAACATCAAGTTCCGCTGCAGCAGCAACCCCACGCTGGAGGCGCCCGGCATGCACTGGGGTGAGTACGGCCACTGGAGCCAGGACTGCCGTGGCGGCGGCATCTGTGGCATTGAGACCAAGATGGAGGAGTACCAGTTCGCCCTGGACGACTCCACACTCAACGACGTCCGCTTCTACTGCTGCGACAAACCCCAGCAGGTCAGTTAACGGGTCCAGTTTAACTGACTGGTTTCTGGGACATGACAATGAATTCACACGATGAACTTTTACTGTCTAACGAATGTTGTAGGATGACTTTAATTATTTCTCTGTGTTTGTTTGACAGTGAACAGCTGCTGAGGTTCTGCTGAGGTTCTCCCTCTGGTCCATCTCCAAACCCTCAACCTGAAGATCACAGTCAATAAAAATCTATATTTTCATCGCATCTTTTTCTGTGTCACCTGATGAACCAATCAGATTTGCTGGGTTCTGTGACATCACAGACCCAGATGAGGGTGGACTCACCTGGTCTCACTATTTCATTTTATTTTTTCCCTCTTTAAACTTGCTTTTACAGGTGTATTTTCTAACTCTAGACAGGTATTAAAGCTAGTGAATCAACAGACCAGAGATTTAAAAGAGCCTCAGTTTACTACGGGTGAGTATTGGCAATACGATATGTATCATACTTGGGGCACGATACGATATTATCACAATATTTTGCGATATCCTACCCAGTTAATATTAAAATTAAAAGTAGAGATGAAAAATCAAGTTGCTGTATATGTTCATCAGATGATATTGATCATTCAGAGGACAAACTGAGTCAAAACTCATACAGGTGGCTGTGTGATCAACAGACTAGTGGAGAGTTTAATGACAACCTGATAATGAGCATTAATTAGAATCAGGTGTGTTGAAGCTGGAAATCCTCTAAAACCTGTTGGATAGGGGAATTAAACATTCACAGTTCCAGTAATAACTTCATTGATATCAAATCAAACTTTATTTATAGAGTGTTTTTTATGGCAACACAAAGTGCTTTACATAAAAAAAATTAAAAAAATAAAATAATGAAAAAAAAAAACAATGCACATGATAGTGATTTATTTATTTGATCAAACCTCTCATATAATTACTCCTATTATTCCTATAAATCAAAATACATAATAGTTAATGTACACTCAGGTCCACCTTACTGGTACCTGGTTGGACCCCCGTTTCCTTCAGAACTGCCTTAATCCTTCATGTCATAGATCAAACAAGGTTCTAGAAACGTTCCTCAGAGGTTCTGGTCCATGTTAACACGACAGCATCACCAGTTACATCCATGATGAGAAGCTCCAGTTCCTCCAACATCCCAGAGCTGCTCTACTGGACTGAGATCGCTGCCATGTGATTGGCTGATTAGAGATTTGCGTTAACGAGCAGTTGGACAGGTGGAGCTGATAAAGAGGCTGGTGGGTTGGTTCAGAGAAAGGCGCCCGGGCTCTCAGGGATGACGTCAACAGATGTTGCCCATAAAAAAATCAAAAAATCTTTTAAATGAATGCCATGCGAGTTGGATCACGGGGCAGAACCGCAGCAGAAATATCTAATTACTGAAAAGCTCCGGTAACCAAGCGCCCCAAAATCCACAGACCTGGGGTGGTGGAGTGGGATTTTAAATTAAAAGTTAGTTACTTAAATAACATTAATAAATTTAATTTCCAACCCACTGAATCCTTTTAAAATTATGAAAATGAATACATAAATAGATATTAATATAAGTGCTAAAAGAATAAATAAGTGCTATGATAATAAGAAGGAGGAAGGAAACATGCAAAATGTAAAAATACGTACAAAATATTTAAAAATATACAAGGACAAAATTTATAGATTCAGTAGGGGAAAATAATATATAAGGGGAAAAAAAAACGATTAAAATCATAAATCCCATCCAGACTAAGAATAAAAGAAACAATAAACGCACCCCAGATAAAATGGACTTTATTTGGGCATAGAGCATAGTCCCATCCAGTCACTGTAGTAAGTGCTGAATTAAAAGCTTTAAAATAATAATACAAGTAATGTGTCCCCTGTAAGTTAGGAGACCAAAACACACCATGCATAAAACCTAAAAGAGATTAAAATGACAAAAATATAATAAAGTTGTAACATTCAATGTAAAAGTTTCAGGGGACGCATTATCTTGGTCATAATAAATTTGCAATCAATAAATAATAAATCATATAAATACCTGAATATATAAATAAGAAGATTAAAAAAAAGAAAAACAGCGACTAGATAAGTGTTCGTAAAAAGCTTGTGGCCATATGATTGCCACCCCCGGGGAACCGAGGCAGCCACTGGGGCCCCACCAGGGGGTGCACCCGTGCATCCAAAAGGCCCACCTCTACAGAGGCCCCCCAAAGCCCACACGGGGCCCAAGCACGCACCAGCCAAGGAACCAGATACCCACCGCGACCCCAGGAGGAGCCCCCAAGCAGAGAGACGCGTCAGCCGCCACAAACCAGACGCACCACGGCAAGGGGAGACACCCCCCTCCGCCCACACAGGAGGCAGCGACCGCCCCCACCCCCCCAGCGAAGACCCGCCACCCCGGCCCTATCCCAACCCAGACCCCATCCCCCTCTGCCCCCCCACCCCACCACCAGCGGTCAACAGGGGTGCGGCAAGCCCCACCGCCATCGGGCACCACCACCAGGACAGCAGATCCAAGCAGCCCCCCCGCTGCAGCTGAGACCAGGGAGGGCCTCCTCCCCGCCACAGCCCCGCCCCCAGGGCCCACCCCCAGTCCCAACCACCAGAGACGCAGCGCGAACTGGTTAAGGTTAAAAAATGCATCCTTAGCCCAACGGCTCTGAAGCCTTGACTTTTTGCCTCTAAACCTGCTCCTCTGTAGGGCAACGGATTGTTGTCTTTATCAAGACGCTGAGTTTGTGTCTAGACAGATCACAAGGTTTTACAAGGTTATGGTTGCTGTAATTTTCCATCGGATGCAGAATTGTATTAGATGAACTGCCCGCCTTTTGTCTTGGCATTCTTCTGAAGAATCCTGATGCTGTGAAGAGCTCTGTGATTTTGTCTGCAGCCTTGGAGAATAAACCTCCGTTTTGCACCTCCGTCGTTGTCAGTGCCTTGCTTAACAGCTGAATAGATTGCATCACCAGTGCATAGAAATTAATAATCCTTACGACTAAGAAGATTTCAAATTCCAAATGGGTCTCTTTTTGTTCATTTTTGCGTTTTTTTTTTTCTGCGCTTTGTCTCCTGTTCCTCTGCTGCAGTCCCTGGATCGGGGGAGGCGTAGCTCCTTTTGGCCGCAAGTTCCGTTAGCCTTGGAAATCCGGCCTCGTGACAGGGCTCCGTGGCGGCTGATCGGGGACTGTGGCAGAAGTTTGGAAGGACCCCTGTGATCTGGTGATTGTGCTTTTTTCTTTTTTTGTTCGCTGGCCTGCGACGGTGTGGTGTGGAGGTTGTGTGTTGGCTGTGTGTGTGCCCTGTCTGGCTGTGCTTGTGCTGTTCTGGCTCTGTGCCCGTGCGCCTGGCTGCCGCTGCCTGTTTCTGGGTCCGTTGGGTCGCAAGCACATTAGTCTTCTGTCGCTTTTGGTGCCGGATCCGTTTGAGCGCCGGTGGTCCATGTTGTTACTGGCCGTGCTGCCTGGTGTGCGCCATGTGGGCTGCACCCGTGTTTGGACAGAGGGGTGACCCTGCCTCCGATGCCGTTGTCGTCTGGTCCCGGGTGTGGTGTGCGACATTTGTTAGTGTGAATTACAATGGGGGACCTGTTATATGGTAAATGGTAAATGGACTGCACTTATATACCGCTTTATCAGCACCGAAGTGCCCTCAAAGCGGTTTACATTAGGCCTCACATTCACCCATTCACGCACACATTCACACACTGATGGCCGAGGCTACCACGCAGGGTACCACATGCTCACCAGGAGCAACTTGGGGTTCAGTATCTTGCTCAGGGATACTTCGACATGTAGCCAGGGGAGCATGGGAATTGAACCGGCAACTTTCCGGTTACCGGACAACCCTCTCTACCACCTGAGCCACAGCCGCCCCACATCAGTGGCGGCCTATCCTGTCCAGTGCTATCCTGATCGATTGGACTGGTTAGGGATCACCTAGGAGACAGTGCCGATTCGGTGACAGCCGAATCCTGAGGGCAAAACGGGATCCCGGAGTCAGGGGAACGCGGGCTCGCGGACGAGTGATAAACCGGAGATTTTTCTGGTGGGAAGCGGAGCGGCTGGGGGGGCATGGCGCGGGCTGGTTCAGCGCAGGGAGTCGGCTGATTCAAGGCAGAGAGAGAGAGGAGGCTGGTTCTGAAAGTGCAGAAAGCGGTGGTATATCTCTTTGACGATATGAGAGCCAGATATGGGCTTGGGTCTTTGCAGACGGGTGTGCAAACATGGATTAAAGATTATAATTTCCCTAAAGCGGGCTCGGTGTAGCTGCGTGTTCTCGATGGTCAGTGACGGCGTTTGCGCATGTGCGAAGCGCATTAACTCTTTGCTTGTGTGTGTGTACGGCATATACACATATAACTGCATGTCTGCTTGGGAAGTTTTTAGGAGTTAACGGTTAACTGTCTCTGAGGCCGGAGCTGTGCGGGGCAGAGAGTGTCTTCCTGCATGCTCCAGAGGCTGATAGCAGCTGTGCCTTGTCGACTCCTCACAAGTATGGCGCTGAACTGAGGTGAGCGGAGCTGTGTCTGATCTATGTCTGATTGTAGCTGTGCTTAACGCTTTCTCTCAGCCCCAAAAGTGACTGCTGACGGCTGACACGAGACGGGACTCTGACGTCCGTCTGCAATGTGGTGAGGCATTGTGCATTGTGCAGCAGTGTTCGGTGGTCCGGCAGCACGCTGGAAAGGGTGGGAGGCGCCGGAGGCACAGTGGAGTGACGTCATCTGGACTGCCGTGACCGAGGGGCGGGGCCAGGTGGCACGTAATGACTACACGTACTGTGACTTTTTTAGTTGATACAGGTGCCATTCGGGAAGCGGATCTTCCGTCTGCACCAAAGTTAAGCAGTTGTCTCTGCCACAGAACATGTTGTGAAGGAGAGCTTCACGATTCCACTAGGTTGTAGCGACGCAGACGGTAAGAGTTTCAAACACTCATTTCTGTTTTCACCACATTGTCCAATATCATTGTTAGGCTGTGAGCTGATCTGCGCACTGGGATTATCCCTCATTTCAACGCCAGACGGCCTCAAGGTAATTAAACCAGAGCTGAACGAAATTCACTCGTGCGTGCATCTGTCTGTCAACACACCGTTATATGTTTATCAGTGGAAATTTCCTGTAGGTGAAATCACTAGGCATCTGCTGCAGGCAGTGCAACGCGTGGTTTCGCCTGCCGGGACGGAGCTGGTGCAGTGTGGTTCAATTCACTGCACGTCACATTTGTCCCTCGGACCCGACGCCGCTTATGAGCAGAAGTGGTACAGAGAGGGGAAGACCAGTGAGAAGCTGACCACACAGCATTTATACTGGTCCACACACCGTAGTGGGTTGTCTGTGGCCCTGACTCAGAGTCAGGAGGAGTTGTTCACTGCTTTTGATTGTTCTGATGTGCATTATAATTTGCCTGCAGGAGAATGCAGATGTTTTAGGCGTCTCCGCCCACATGTGGCCCTCTCTAGGGGCAGTGAGGATACCTGGACCGACGTGGGCGACTTCGTGGCTGACTGTATGAGGGCGAGTGACTGGCAGGTGACACCTGACCCTACTGTGTTTTACAGTGCAGACAGAGATGCGTATCGTATGTCGTTCATTCTAGGCGTCCACGCATCGCGCTGTGTTCACCTGGAAGACGATATGGACTTCTGCCTGCTGACCGACGCCGAGATGGGCCAGATACCTGCGCTTCAGGAAGTCCAGACGACGTTGTGGGCAAAAGGTCCACATGATGTGGGTCTAATTAAAAATGTCGAACCGGTTGTGATCACACCAAAATCTGATTTCAGGCCATGTCAGCAACAGTATCCGTTAAAAGCGGAGGTGGTAATGGGAATTACACCTGGTTTTGATTCGTTGCGCGCAGGTGTGATTATCCCATGCCCTGATTCTCCCGTTCGAACACCGATCTTTCCTATCAAAAAGAGTCATGAAAAGGGCCAACCGACGGAATGGTGCCTTGTGCAGGACCTGCAGGCCGTCAACAAGGCTGTGCAGACCCGGGCCCCATTAGTTCCAAATCCATACACTATAGTCTCACAGATTCCTAGTTCAGCTAAATGGTTTTCTGTGGGGGATTTGGCTAATGCATTTTTCAGTGTTCCTGTCATTCCTGACAGCCAGAATGGGGGGAAGGGTGAGGCTTGGACCTTCACCCGGCTGTGTCAAGGCTACTGTGAGTCACCAACGATCTACAACGCTGCTCTGAGATGCAGTATTGAACCTTTGACCTTGTCCCCTGGGACAGTCATGCTGCAATACACTGATCATGTGCTGTTGGCTTGTCCCACACGGCGGCAGTGTGAGACCGACACAGTCGCCCTCCTTCAGCACCTGGCGAAGGAGGGCCACAAAGCCAGCCTGTCTAAGTTGCAGTATGTGAAGCAGCAGGTAAAATTCTTGGGTCATTCTATTTCAGCTGATGGCAGATCGTTATCACCAAAGCGGGTGGAGGCTATCCAGCGTGTTCCCAGGGCCATCACAAAGAAACAGGTGATGTCTTTTCTGGGCATGTGTTCTTTCTGTCGGATGTTTATCGTAGGCTATGCAGAGCTCGAGGCTCCGTTGGCCTCCCTCATCTATGGACGAGGGCTGGCTGCACACGAAGAGGTCAGTTGGACACCTGAGGCGGAAGAGGCCTTCAAAAAGCTGAAACAGGCCCTGCAGACTGCACCTGCCCTGGGCCTGCCGGACCCCATGCGTCCTTTCACGCAAACAGTGAGTGAGATGTAATGTCTTAAATCCAGCTACGCTTTTGCCAGGTCCAGAGGACGGTGAGCCTCACGACTGTGTGGCTGTGATTAATGAGGTTTCTGTACGTGGACGGCTCGGCGTTTAGAGACGAGCGTAGAGGGAGGAACAGGGTGGGATTTGCGGTCGTGTCAGACCATGAGATTCTGGCAAACCGGCTCGCTTCCACATCACTGTTCGGCCCAAGCAGCTGAACTGGTGGCTTTGACTGAAGCATGCAGATTGGCGAAGGGGAAGAGCATCACGATTTATACAGACAGCAGGTATGGATTTGGGGTCTGTCATGATTTTGGGGCGATTTGGAAATGTCGACGATTTCTGAAGTCGGATGGAAAGCCTGTCCTGAATGCAGATAAGGTGGATGCTCTCTTGGAGGCCATCCTCCTCCCCACCTCCATTGCTGTGTGCAGATGTCCATCTCATGTTAACGGGCCTGATCTGATTTCTGCAGGCAACGCCCGTGCAGACACGCCTGCAAAGGTGGCTGCTCGTTCTCCTGTTAACTATTCTCTCGTTTGTGCAGTGGCATTCCCAGAGGGAGACGACGTGTTCGCATCCCTATGTGCAATGCAGTCATTCTCCTCCCCAGCTGAGAAACAGTTGTGGCAGTGGGACGGCTGTGGTCTGGTTGATGGCGTGTGGCGTGCAGGTGACTCAAGGCCGTGTTTGCCAAAGCATTTTTTCTCCCACTTTGCTAGGCTAACGCACGGCCTGGACCACGCATCCCCGGGGGTCATGCTGTCGACCTTGGCTAAGTACTGGTACACGAGGAGTTTTTCCTCTTATGCGCAGAAGTACTGCAGGTCCTGTGTGATCTGTTCTACCCACAACACAGGAGGGGTGAAAATGCCACTGGCTGCTCATCCACAGCCTGACAGACTGTTTGTGTACATCATGCTAGATTTTATTGAGCTCTCTCCTTGTGAGGGAAAGTAGTATTGTCTGGTTGTTGTTGACATGTTTTTGAAATGGGTTCTAAGGCTGACAGCTCCACAGTGGCGAAGGCTTTGCTGATGGAGATTCTGCCTCGTTGGGGGATTCCATCTAGGATCTCCAGCAACAACGGCACCCACTTCGTGAATGAAGCGCTGTCGCAGGTAGGAAAGTACCTGGGGTTTGACCTCAGGAGACACTGTGCCTACCATCCCGCCAGTGGGGGTGCTGTTGGGAGGGAAAATGGTACTTTGAAGTCCAAATTGGCAGAGTGTTGTGTAGAGGCAGGGTTGTCCTGGCTGAACAGCAGGTTGTGTTGCTGTACATGTGGATGCGTGTGCGACCGAGGACCGAGAGCAGGGAGCGAACCTGAGTCAGCGAACTTGAGCCCAGTCGAGGTCCTCTTTAGCAGAACACCGCAGATGAAGTGCCGCCGATGGGAGTAGCCGCACCAGATAGGTGCATCCTTCCATCAGCTGAATCGAGTGAGAATTCTGTGTTGTCGTATTGCAAGTACTGACACAAATTACCTCACAGGTGAAGGCGGCCCAGCCTGTACCAGCTGGCGGACCCCTGCACAGAATACACCCGGGCGATTGGGTTCTGGTACGAGACCTACATCGGAAGCATTGGATGGCGAAGCGGTGAAATGACCCGGTCCAGGTTCTGCTGACGACCCACACTGCTGTTAAGATGGCGGAGCGGGCAACCTGGATTCATGCCAGCCACTGCAAGAGAGTTCCTGTTCCGACGCATACACATACAATACATTCAAGACTGTTGTGTTCTGAATAAAGACTGTTACATCACATATCCATCACCCATGGCCGCTGTTCGAGAAGACGATGACGGGAACTCCGGTCCTGCGACGACGGAGGCGGGGGGGGTCATGGGCTAAATATGTACCGGATGTTGATTACATTTGTGTTAGTTTTCTGTGCTTTTGGTTTCATTCTCCTGTGCCAGGGGCCTGCTCAGCCATGATCTGCTCGGGATGTGAGTGGGTCGTTCGTAAGTCGCAACATGCTCTCCAAGGGGTTAGATTACCGTAGCAATGTACTGGCGATGGTAGCTTCGGCACGAGGGTTGGGGGTAACAAATAGCTGTTATGTTTGCTCAGCCTTACCTCAGGCGGCTGATAGGGCAGTTCCCCTCACGCCTTTCCCGCTCACTGGAGCGGAAACCTTAGGGGTGTTAGTGGCGTTCACCGTGGGAATTAAGAGGGCGCTTCGAGACGCTGAGGGTCATCTGAGGGTAGCAAACATCTCGAGCCTGTTGAATAAGGGTGATGTGTCTGTTTTGATCGATGGTGGACTGCTGTTGCTTTGCAGCTCCTTATTCCTGATTGTTGTAGCATTGCTCCATCGCTGCATTAGCTCCCCATCCACTTCAGGATGGATTTTAAGATTCTCCTACTGGTTTTTAAATGTCTTAATGGCCTTGCCCCCTCTTACTTATCTGACCTGCTTTTACCATATCAACCCTCGCGGACCCTGCAGTCCTCCGGCACTGGCCTTTTAACCATACCAAAACCTAGAACAAAAACCCACGGTGAGGCTGAATTTAGCCACTATGGCCCCCACCTGTGGAACAGCCTGCCGGAGGGCCTCAGGACTGCAGAGACTGTTGATATTTTTAAAGGAAGATTAAAGACACACCTTTTTAATCAGGCTTTTAATTAATATTTGAAACTCTTCTTACGTTTTTATCTGGTGCTATCCTGTTTTATGTTGCTGCTTTTAACTTGCTTTTTAAGATGATGCTTTTATCTGCTTTTAGCTGCTTTTATCTTGGTATTTTATGCTTTTAGTCGTTATCTTTTAACTCCAGTGTTTCCTCAGGGGGGGTCCTCCACACTGGGAGCTGTGTCAGGTGACTGGGGGTGCTGTCCTTGGGTCCCTCTGGCCTGGCTGACTGGGGGTTCCTCCTTTTGATCTGGGGGTCCGCTTGTCAGTTAGAGTCGGGGGGCCCAGGTGCTGGTCACCCTGATAAGGCCTGCAGTTCCTCCCGGTGTGGATGGCCCCAAAGGTGGCATTTCCTTGATCCTCAGTGCCATGCCATGTCACCCTATTGGGTGTGATTGTGTGTGTGTATGTGTCTAGTATGGAGGGTGGGAGGGATGGGGTTTTATTGTGATAATTTGTTTTTAATTCTGTAAAGCACTTTGTGTTGCATGTTTTTGCATTAAAAGCGCTATACAAATAAAGATTGATTGATTGATTGATTGATTTTCATTCCATTTTAATTTGGACACGTGTGACTGCACAGATGAAGGCAAGGACTCGTTCTCTGTGATCGATCATTGTTATTTAGAAATGGTCTGAATATCTGAAGGAAATTAGTTCCATGCCTGACCATTCTGGGATTTGATATACAATACGAAATCCAAATGTTGCAGATCAGCTTCAGGATCAGAGAGGTTTACATCTTTGTTTACAGCAAGTCCTTCATAAAGTCCAACCCTGTATGAAGCTCCTGGTTGTTTCTCTCGATCGTGTTCTCCTGGTGGGCGGCTTCTGGGGAAAAGCGTTTGTGGTCTCACTAGGAATGCCACGTGCGGAGTCCGACGTCGAGACGATAGTGAGGGGTGTCTCCACCCTTACGTGTCATCTTTAAATATCTCTGAGCTTCTCACTTAGGTTAATAATCTGGGTGTTACTTGTAATCCTCAGGTTTATCAAAACCTCTTTATGGGTATTTATGATTTGTTAACTCATCATCACGTTAAATAATTATGCTAATTATCCCTGTTATCTGTTTCCAAGCGTGAGGTCTGGTCTCATGTTAATCGTGTCTCAGTGGGGTGAAGTTCTTAGGGGTTTAGTCCCTCGGAGGGGTATTATAAATTTGGCCGACGAAGTCAACAGTCTGGCATTTGATTGAACCTTTGAACCGCACATCCTTAGCCTCAGAGGGGGTTTGGGATGTCACAATGGAGATGCAGCATCACAGGGACTCAGCGGAGCCCTGGGGGTTTGATCCGTGGACGTGGCTGACCTCAGGCTCCTGGTACTGGGTGTTTTTGAAAGTATTATTTACTCCAGTCCTGTTCATTTTGATTCTGTTTTTTGTTTTGTTTTTATGTGTGATTCCATGTATACGCCACATGATGTTAAAAGCAATGACAACATCTTTCTTACGTGATCAGAGACCTGATCCATTCCCCAACATTAACTGGGGCGGTACACCTGCAGGTGCGGCTGAAAGCTTAAATGCTTTGCTTAAGACAGTTGTGTGGCCTTTTTTCCTACTGGGTTTTTGGCCTAGTCTAGACTAGATAGTCCTAGGGGGTCTTTTGCCGTTCCCTTTATTGTCGGAATCTGACAACCTAAATTGTGAAAATCCAAAATTCAAACCCCAATTTTAATCATTTCATTAATCACTTAGCCAATTAATCAACTGATTCTAATCTGAGCTGCAAACCCGTATGCATAGCTGGGGACGGGTGTTTGGCTGCCTAGGGGGTCACATCAAATAGAGTAGACTGCGCACCATTATTCCCTGTTTAGCTCGCAATTGTGGGCTGTGCCCCTTTGGGGCAGGAACCGCGTGCTCTACTGCTGTGATCTAGATAAGCTTTCATTTATGCAAAGAAAATATGAGGTGCAAACACAAAAGCAGGGATTGTAAGGTTAAAAAATGCATCCTTAGCCTAACGGCTCTGAAGCCTTGACTTTTTGCCTCTAAACCTGCTCCTCTGTAGGGCAATGGATTGTTGTCTTTATCAAGATGCTGAGTTAGTGTCTAGACAGATCACAAGGTTTTACAAGGTTATGGGTTGCTGTAATTTTCCATTTGATGCAGAATTGTATTAGATAAACTGCCCACCTTTTGTCTTGGCATTCTTCTGAAGAATCCTGATGCTGTGAAGAGCTCTGTGATTTTGTCTGCAGCCTTGGAGAATAAACCTCCGTTTTGCACCTCCGTCGTTGTCAGTGCCTTGCTTAACAGCTGAATAGATTGCATCACCAGTGCATAGAAATTAATAATCCTTACGACTAAGAAGATTCCAAATTCTTAGCTTTACAAACCCCAGTAACGACACATGAACCCTGACCCAGAGTGACTGGGGGCCGGCGGCCGACACCCACTGGGAAGGCAAGATAATGTTATATTAATAAGGGAAATTAACATGTGGTTTGATAACAATGACGACAGTAATCCATCGTAAAAAAACTATGCTCATTTTTATCCTTCTCCAAGAATCAATAAGTTTATATCAGTGGATTCTCAGGCTGAAGGATTTCAAGGTAACTGTGGTCAGTTGTGGTGGGAGAAGATTTAAAAAATCTGTGTTTAAGTTGTGTGTTTGTTTTGTTCTCCCACAGTCAAAGAATTGCATTATGTGCAGTGGCAGATCATTTGGGGGCAATTAATATCATAGATGTAAAGATCGATTCATTTTGTCCAATGATCAATACTGTCATTTTGATTTTTTTATTGTGGCTGACAATTTTTCCATGCAAAGATGTCGATTAACACATTTTTTCAGAGAGTAATATTAATTGAGTTTTTTGTTTTCCGATCTACAAGGATTGGTTTTTTTTGAGCATGTCTGCTCAATTTTAAGTTTGTTGCGCAGCACTAAGCGAACATGCGTGGATTCGTCCATATGCAAGGTTGAGCACATCTGAATCTTTTTTGTGCGTATGGAAATGTTCATGCAGAGTTTTAGTATAATATTAATGAACATCTTAGTACGTGAGGCCCCATTCCCTCTATCCACCATTGTCCTGCTTCACCAGCCACGATCCTGCAGGATTTTTGTGGTCGGAGGATCAAATGGGAGGAGCTTGAGCACCACCTGGAGTCTACCTATGCGCCTGCCTGGCTTCGGCTCAGACACATTTGTAGGTTGTGTGTTTGTCAACATCTGAACAAGGCTCGTTCATCTGAGCCAGGTGTGTTGGAGCAGGGAAACACCTGCTCCCACCACACTAACACACCTGATTCATCTGAGCCAGGTGTGTTGGAGCAGGGAAACACCTGCTCCCACCACACTAACACACCTGATTCATCTGAGCCAGGTGTGTTGGAGCAGGGAAACACCTGCTCCCACCACACTAACACCCCTGGTTCTTCTGAGCCAGGTGTGTTGGAGCAGGGAAACACCTGCGCCCACCACACTAACACACCTGGTTCATCTGAGCCAGGTGTGTTGGAACAGGAAAACACCTGCTCCCACCACACTAACACACCTGGTTCATCCGAGCCAGGTGTGTTGGAGCAGGAAAACATCTGCTCCCATCACACTAACACAACTGGTTCATCCAAGCCAGGTGTGTTGGAGCAGGGAAACACCTGCCCCCACCACACTAACACACCTGGTTCATCTGAGCCAGGTGTGTTGGAGCAGGGAAACACCTGCCCCCACCACACTATCACACCTGGTTCATCCGAGCCAGGTGTGTTGGAGCAGGGAAACACCTGCCCCCACCACAGTAACACACCTGGTTCATCCGAGCCAGGTGTGTTGGAGCAGGAAAACAGCTGCCCCCACCACACTAACACACCTGGTTCATCCGAGCCAGGTGTGTTGGAGCAGGGAAACACCTGCTCCCACCACACTAACACACCTGGTTCATCCGAGCCAGGTGTGTTGGAGCAGGGAAACACCTGCCCCCACCACACTAACACACCTGGTTCATCCGAGCCAGGTGTGTTGGAGCAGGGAAACACCTGCCCCCACCACACTAACACACCTGATTCATCTGAGCCAGGTGTGTTGGAGCAGGGAAACACCTGCCCCCACCACACTATCACACCTGGTTCATCCGAGCCAGGTGTGTTGGAGCAGGGAAACACCTGCCCCCACCACAGTAACACACCTGGTTCATCCGAGCCAGGTGTGTTGGAGCAGGGAAACAGCTGCCCCCACCACACTAACACACCTGGTTCATCCGAGCCAGGTGTGTTGGAGCAGGGAAACACCTGCTCCCACCACACTAACACACCTGGTTCATCCGAGCCAGGTGTGTTGGAGCAGGGAAACACCTGCTCCCACCACACTAACACACCTGATTCATCTGAGCCAGGTGTGTTGGAGCAGGGAAACACCTGCTCCCACCACACTAACACACCTGGTTCATCCGAGCCAGGTGTGTTGGAGCAGGAAAACATCTGCTCCCATCACACTAACACAACTGGTTCATCCAAGCCAGGTGTGTTGGAGCAGGGAAACACCTGCCCCCACCACACTAACACACCTGGTTCATCTGAGCCAGGTGTGTTGGAGCAGGGAAACACCTGCCCCCACCACACTATCACACCTGGTTCATCCGAGCCAGGTGTGTTGGAGCAGGGAAACACCTGCCCCCACCACAGTAACACACCTGGTTCATCCGAGCCAGGTGTGTTGGAGCAGGAAAACAGCTGCCCCCACCACACTAACACACCTGGTTCATCCGAGCCAGGTGTGTTGGAGCAGGGAAACACCTGCTCCCACCACACTAACACACCTGATTCATCTGAGCCAGGTGTGTTGGAGCAGGGAAAACACCTGCTCCCACCACACTAACACACCTGATTCATCTGAGCCAGGTGTGTTGGAGCAGGGAAACACCTGCTCCCACCACACTAACACCCCTGGTTCTTCTGAGCCAGGTGTGTTGGAGCAGGGAAACACCTGCGCCCACCACACTAACACACCTGGTTCATCTGAGCCAGGTGTGTTGGAACAGGAAAACACCTGCTCCCACCACACTAACACACCTGGTTCATCCGAGCCAGGTGTGTTGGAGCAGGAAAACATCTGCTCCCATCACACTAACACAACTGGTTCATCCAAGCCAGGTGTGTTGGAGCAGGGAAAACACCTGCCCCCACCACACTAACACACCTGGTTCATCTGAGCCAGGTGTGTTGGAGCAGGGAAACACCTGCCCCCACCACACTATCACACCTGGTTCATCCGAGCCAGGTGTGTTGGAGCAGGGAAACACCTGCCCCCACCACAGTAACACACCTGGTTCATCCGAGCCAGGTGTGTTGGAGCAGGAAAACAGCTGCCCCCACCACACTAACACACCTGGTTCATCCGAGCCAGGTGTGTTGGAGCAGGGAAACACCTGCTCCCACCACACTAACACACCTGGTTCATCCGAGCCAGGTGTGTTGGAGCAGGGAAACACCTGCCCCCACCACACTAACACACCTGGTTCATCCGAGCCAGGTGTGTTGGAGCAGGGAAACACCTGCCCCCACCACACTAACACCACCTGATTCATCTGAGCCAGGTGTGTTGGAGCAGGGAAACACCTGCCCCCACCACACTATCACACCTGGTTCATCCGAGCCAGGTGTGTTGGAGCAGGGAAACACCTGCCCCCACCACAGTAACACACCTGGTTCATCCGAGCCAGGTGTGTTGGAGCAGGGAAACAGCTGCCCCCACCACACTAACACACCAGGTTCATCCGAGCCAGGTGTGTTGGAGCAGGGAAACACCTGCTCCCACCACACTAACACACCTGGTTCATCCGAGCCAGGTGTGTTGGAGCAGGGAAACACCTGCCCCCACCACACTAACACACCTGGTTCATCCGAGCCGGGTGTGTTGGAGCAGGGAAACACCTGCCCCCACCACACTAACACACCTGATTCATCTGAGCCGGGTGTGTTGGAGCAGGGAAACACCTGCTCCCACCACACTAACACACCTGATTCATCTGAGCCGGGTGTGTTGGAGCAGGGAAACACCTGCTCCCACCACACTAACACCCCTGGTTCATCTGAGCCAGGTGTGTTGGAGCAGGGAAACACCTGCCCCCACCACACTTACACACCTGGTTCATCCGAGCCAGGTGTGTTGGAGCAGGAAAACACCTGCCCCCACCACACTATCACACCTGGTTCATCCGAGCCAGGTGTGTTGGAGCAGGGAAACACCTGCCCCCACCACACTAACACACCTGGTTCATCCGAGCCAGGTGTGTTGGAGCAGGGAAACACCTGCCCCCACCACACTAACACACCTGGTTCATCCGAGCCAGGTGTGTTGGAGCAGGGAAACACCTGCCCCCACCACACTAACACACCTGGTTCATCCGAGCCAGGTGTGTTGGAGCAGGGAAAAATCTGCCCCCACCACACTAACACACCTGGTTCATCCGAGCCAGGTGTGTTGGAGCAGGGAAACACCTGCCCCCACCACACTAACACACCTGGTTCATCCGAGCCAGGTGTGTTGGAGCAGGGAAACACCTGCCCCCACCACACTAACACACCTGGTTCATCCGAGCCAGGTGTGTTGGAGCAGGGAAACACCTGCCCCCACCACACTAACACAACTGGTTCATCCCAGCCAGGTGTGTTGGAGCAGGGAAACACCTGCTCCCACCACACTAACACACCAGGTTCATCTTAGCCAGGTGTGCTGGAGCAGGGAAACACCTGCTCCCATCACACTAACACACCTGGTTCATCTGAGCCAGGTGTGTTGGAGCAGGGAAACACCTGCTCCCATCACACTAACACACCTGGTTCATCTGAGCCAGATATGTTGTAGCAGGGAAAAATCTGCCCCCACCACACTAACACACCTGGTTCATCTGAGCCAGGTGTGTTGGAGCAGGGAAACACCTGCCCCCACCACACTAACACACCTGGTTTTTACGAGCCAGGTGTGTTGGAGCAGGGAAACACCTGCTCCCACCACACTAACACACCTGGTTCATCCCAGCCAGGTGTGTTGGAGCAGGGAAACACCTGCTCCAACCACACTAACACAACTGGTTCATCCCAGCCAGGTGTGTTGGAGCAGGGAAACACCTGCTCCCACCACACTAACACACCAGGTTCATCCGAGCCAGGTGTGCTGGAGCAGGGAAACACCTGCTCCCATCACACTAACACACCTGGTTCATCTGAGCCAGGTGTTTTGGAGCAGGGAAACACCTGCTCCCATCACACTAACACACCTGGTTCATCTGAGCCAGATATGTTGTAGCAGGGAAACATCTGCTCCCACCACACTAACACACCTGGTTCACCTGAGCCAGGTGTGTTGAAGCGGGAAAACATCTGCTCCCATCACACTAACACACCTGGTTCATCTGAGCCAGATATGTTGGAGCAGGGAAACATCTGCTCCCACCACACTAACACACATGGTTTATCTGAGCCAGATGTGTTGGAGCAGGGAAACATCTGCTACCACCACACAGGGCTCTAAAAGAGTCTTGTTCAGAGCCAGGTGTGGTGGGAGCAGATGTTTCCCACCACACCGGCTCTATGGGACTGATGGTTTTCAGTCAGGTTGGCATTAGTCCTTCAGGTCAAGGTTCAGTTTCAGACCGGTCATTGACCTTCTTGCATTTAATGTATAACTATAAAATAAACATAAAAATCATATAAGGATTATGGTTCGATTTGTTTTATGATTTGTGACAGAGGGTTACAGTTTTTACCCTGTAATTATGAGATCCACCGCTGGTGGATCCAGTTAGACAACAGAGCCAGCTCAGGTGAACAGATAGGAGGGGAAGTTCTCCACGTCCAGATATTTATTTGCGCTGGCCTGAGCTGCTGTTCTGTGAATGATTCATCCCGCTGTGTGGACACTATTTAAGGACCAACTGAGAAGCTTCCCAGAGAGCTTTGAGCCCACAGCTCTTTGATTTGGTAGCTGGGATTTCACAGCGAAACACCGACTCTCTGCTGTGGACATGGCAGCTCTGCTCTCCACCGTGGCCGTCCTGGCCCTGCTGTCCAGCTGGTTTTGTGAGGCAACCATAACACCGGCTGGCGGGAACTTCGCTAAGAGACAGTTCAGCTTACAACTGAATGTGAGCAACGGAGAGAGATTTGGAGAGTGGTCAACCGTAGAGATGTGTCCTGAAGAGTACTTTGCTACTGGATTCAGTATCAGGGTAAGATGGTGAAATATTTCCTTCCTGGGATGACTGTTGGACCTAAAAAGTGCTTGTTTGGCTGTCTCACTCAGGTGGTGCGCTCTGTTTTGAGTAAATAGTGTTGTGCTGACCCAGTGGGAGGCAGCAGGGTGTCTTGGTGGTCTCTGTTGTCACTAGAAGGTTTCTGGTCTGAACCTCAGCAGGTCTTTCTGTGTGGAGTTTCCATGTTCTCCTGGTTCTTGTGTGGGTTTCCTCCAGGTTCTCCAGCTTCCTCCATCAGTCCAAAGACCTGCAAGTCAGGTTAACTGGTGGTTCTAGATCACCTGGAGGAGTGATTATGAGTGTTTGTGGTTGTTCATCTACATGTGGTCCTGTGATAGACTTGAGACCTTTCCAGGTGGATCCCTTCCTTTAGACCTGAAGAGAGCTGGATAGACTCCAGCAGATCCCCATGACCCTGAATAGGATTAAGCAGGTCTAGATGATGGATGGATGATGGATGGGTGGATGGATGATTGGATGAATGGATGGATGGATGAATGGATAATGGATGGATGATTGGATGAATGGATGGATGGGTGATTTAATGATGGGATGATGGATGATTGGATGGATGATGGATGATGATGGCTGGATGGATGGTGGATGGATGGGCTGGATGGCTGATGGCTGGCTGGATGGCTGATGGATGGATGGCTGGCTGATGGATGGCTGGCTGGCTGGCTGGGCTGCTGGATGGATGGATGATGATGGGTGGATGGATGATGGATGGGATGGATGGCTGGGTGGATGATGGATGGATGATGGCTGGATGGCTGATGGATGGATGGATGGATGATGGCTGGGTGGATGGTGTGGATGATGATGGTGGTGGATGGATGGGTGGATGGCTGCTGATGGATGGATGGCTGATGGATGGGCTGGGCTGGATGGTGGATGGATGGATGGATGGATGGCTGGATGATTGGGTGGATGGGATGGGCTGGATGGCTGGCTGGATGATGCTGGGTGGATGGATGCTGGATGGATGCTGATGGGCTGGCTGGGCTGGCTGGATGGCTGCTGGGGATGGGCATGGTGCTTGGCTGGCTGGCTGGTGCTGGATGGGCTGGATGGGTGGGTGATGGATGGGGATGGGATGGATGATGGATTGGCTGGATGGATGGGTGGATGGATGATGGATGATGGATGGATGGATGGGTGGATGGATGGATGGATGGATGGATGGATGGATTGGATGGATGGATGGATGGCTGATGGATGATGGATGGGATGGATGGATGATGGATGGATGGATGGATGGATGGATGATGGATGGGATGGATGGATGGATGAATGGATGGATGGATGGATGGATGGATGGGTGGATGGATGGATGGGATGATGGATGCAGATGGATGGATGGATGGGATGGATGGATTGGATGGATGGATGGATGATGATGGATGATGGATGGGGATGGATGGATGGATGATTGGATGGATGGATGGGATGGATGGATGGATGGATGGATGGATGGATGGATGGATGGATGGATGATGGATGGGATGGATGGATGGATGGATGGATGGGTGGATGGATGATGGATGGGATGGATGGATGGATGGATGGATGGATGGATGGATGGATGGATGGATGGATGGATGGATGGATGGATGATGGATGGATGGATGGATGGATGGGATGCTGGATGGATTTGGATGGATGGGGGATGGATGGATGGATGGATGGATGGATGGATGGATGGATGGATGGATGGATGATGGATGGGATGGATGGATGGATGATTGGATGGATGATGGATGGATGGGGTGGATGATGGCTGGCTGGATGATGGATGGCTGGATGGATGGCTGATGGCTGGATGATGGCTGGATGGATGGGTGGATGGATTGGATGGATGGATGGATGGATGGATGGATGGGGGATGGATGGATGATGGGCTGGATGGATGGATGGATGGATGGATGGCTGGATGCTGGATGGGTTGGGGATGGATGATTGGATGATGGATGGGATGGATGGGATGGATGGATGGATGGATGGGATGGATGGATGGATGGATGGCTGGATGGGATGGATGGATGATGGATGGATGGATGGATGGGATGGATGGATGGATTGGATGGATGGATGGCTTGGATGGATTGGATGATTGGCTGGCTGGATGGATGGATGGATGGATGGATGGATGGGATGGATGGATGGATGGATGGATGGGATGGATGGATTGGATGGATGGATGGATGGATGGATGGGGATGGCTGGATGGGGATGGATGGATGGATTGGATGATGGATGGGTGGATGGATGATGGATGGGATGGATTGGATGGATGGATGGATGGATGGATGGATGGATGGATGGATGGATGGATGGATGGATGGTTGGATGGATGGATGGTGGATGATGGATGGATGGATGGATGGGGTGGATGGATGGATGGATGGATGGATGGATGGATGGATGGGTGGATGGGATGGATGGGATGGATGGATGGATGGGATGGATGGGTGGATGGATGGATGATGGATGGATGGATGATGGACGGATGATGGATGGGTGGATGAATGATTGGATGAATGGATGGATGGATGGATAATGGATGGGTGGATGGATGAATGGATGGATGGATGGATGATGGATGGGTGGATGGATGATTGGATGGATGATGGATGGATGATGGAGGGGTGGATGGATGATTGGATGGATGGTTGGATGGATTGATGGATGGAGGGATTGATGGATGGATGGGTGGATGCATGATTGGATGGATGGATGGATGATTGGATGGATGTATGGAGGATGGATGGATGATGGATGTGTGTATGGATGATGGATGGATGGATGGGTGGATGGATGATTGGATGAATGGATGGATGATGGATGGGTGGATGGATGGATAGATGGATGGATGATGGATGGATGGATGATGGACAGATGATGGATGAGTGAATGGATGATTGGATGATGGATGGATGATGGATGGTGGATGGATGATTGGATGGATGGATGGATGGATGGATGAGAGATGGATGATGGATCAATGATGGATGGGTGGATGAATGGAAGATGGATGGGTGAATGGATGATTGGATGAATGGATGGATGGGTGGATGGATGATTGGATGGATGGATGGATGGATGGATGGACGATGGATGGTGGATGGATAATTGGATGAATGGATGTTGGATGGATGATGGATGGGTGAATGGATGATTGGATGGATGATTGGATGGATGGATGGATGGATGGATGATAGATGGATGATGGATCAATGATGGATGGGTGGATGAATGGAAGATGGATGGGTGAATGGATGGCTGGGTGTATGGATGATGGATGGATGGATGGGTGGATGGATGATTGGATGAATGGATGGTGTGGAGGATTGATAATTGGATGAATAGATGGATGGCTGGATGGATGATGGATGGGTGGATGGATGATTGGGTGAATGGATGGATGGCTGGATGGATGATGGATGGGTGGATGGATGATTGGATGAATGGCTGGATGGATGATGGATGGGTGGATGGATGATTGGATGGATGGATGATGGATGGATGGATGGATGATGGATGGGTGGATGGATGGATGGATGATGGATGGATGGATGGATGAATGACCCAGTGAGAGGCTGAGTGCATCATCTCACACCTGGGACAGAAAAAAGCAAAGCCTTCTGGGGTTTTGTATGATTTGACAGTTTTCTGGTCTTGAGACCCTGTTCTTAGGTCGTGTCATATGTGTCGGGCTCCTCTTTGTGTTATTACTGAAAGAAGAGCCCAACAGGAGAAGAAGCAGAATTTAGATGGTTCTATCCATCCATCCATCATCTTCCGCTTGATCCGGAGTTGGGTCGTGGGGGCAGCAGCTTCAGCTGAGAGGCCCAGACCTCCCTCCCCTCGGCCGCTTCCACCAGCTCCTCTTGGAGAATCCCGAGGCGCTCCCAGGCCAGCCAAGAGATATAATCTCTCCAGCGGGTCCTGGGTCTTCCCCGTGGTCTTCTCCCAGTTGGACATGCCCGAAACACCTCTCCAGGGAGGCGTCCGGGGGGCATCCTAACCAGATGCCCGAACCACCTCAACTGGCTCCTCTCGATGTGAAGGAGCAGCGGCTCTACTCTGAGTCTCTCCCGAATGACCGAACTTCTCACCCTATCTCTAAGGGAGAGTCCAGCCACCCTGCGGAGAAAACTCATTTCTGCCGCTTGTATCCGCGATCTCATTCTTTAGGTCACTACCCACAGTTCATGACCATAGATGAGGGTTGGAACAAAGATTGACCGGTAAACAGAGAGCATTGCCTTTTGGCTCAGCTCTCTCTTTACCACAACGGACCGGTACAGAGTCACCACCACAGCAGACGCCGCACCAATCCGTCTGTCGATCTCCCGCTCCTTTCTCCCATCACTCGTGAACAAGACCCCGAGATACTTAAACTCCTCCACTTGAGGCAGAACCTCACTCCCGACCCGGAGGAGGCATTCTATCCTTTTCTGACTGAGGACCATGGTCTCAGATTTGGAGGTGCTGGTTCTCATCCCTGCCGCTTCACACTCGGTTGCGAACTGCTCCAGCGAGCGCTGCAGATCCTCACTCGATGGCGCCAACAGGACCACGTCATCTGCAAACAGCAGAGACGAGATCCCGGCACCACCGAACCAGAACCCCTCCGAACTCTCTTTTCCAGCACCCCTGCATAGACCTGACCAGGGAGGCTGAGGTGTATGATTCCCCTGTAATTGGAACACCCCCCCCCCCCCCCCCCCCCCGTCCCCCTTCTTAAAAACGGGAACCACCAACTTAGATGGTTCTTTTTTTTAAACATGATTTGTGTGCTGAGTTTGAAGCTACATTGACTGTAGCAGCTTCTGCAGCCAGAACAAGATAACCAGCTTCAGCTTCTGGAAACTGTTTTCTCAGGTGGAACGAACACAGGGTCGAGGTGACGACAGCGCTCTGAACGGGATCCGCCTCTACTGCAGCAAAGAAGGGGATTACGACATAATTTACACCGTTGAGTCAAACAGTGGCTAGTAAGCAGCAATTTCTGTTTATTAGGTAGTCAAATTCGAGTTTTGTTCTGTATTAGTTTTAATATTTTAACTTCCTGCATCTTTAGCCAGCCAACATCCTTGGCTTTTTCCTGACATTTTCTCCTCCATTTTCCTGTTTTTCCAACCCTCCTGTCCAGCTGGGGCGACTGGACCAATTATATCTACTGTCCCTATGGCGCGCTCACCTCTTTTCAGCTGAAGGTTGAAGCCTGTGGTGGTAGCAATTATGACGACACGGCTGCCAACAACATCCGGTTCCGCTGCAGCAGCGGCACCATCCTGGAGGGGTACGGCCAGGTCTGGGGGGAGTTCGGCGGCTGGAGCCATCAGTGTCTTAGTGGAGGAATCTGCGGGATTCAGACCAAGGTGGAAAGTAAGCAGTATGACGGTGACGACACCGCCCTCAACGATGTCCGCTTCTATTGCTGTGACAAATCTTTACAGGTAAGATAAAATGTCAACTTATTGAGGTGAAAGTGTTTTAGATTTCAAAGCGTCACTGTGATTTTAAAACTGCATTCTGAGGCCTAAATTGCTGTGTCATGAGTCCATGACTTCTGGTCCCAATTCCTGTCTGTCGAAGGCCATAGGTTGTTATTGTTCTGGCTTCATCAAGTCTGCTAAGTTTTGACACGTAGGTGTCTAGATCAGCCTTTCTCAACCTTTTTTTAGTCACGACACCTTTCAAAAATGAATAAAATCTCACGACACCCCAGAGTAAAATATAATCCAAAGCCACACTGCATCGCTCTGACTGTAAATGCATACGTCCCGTTTATTTTGTTAAAATAACCTCAACAGGATAACTGCACCAGAGTAGGCCTCAGCAGGAAAGCTTCTTTTCATCCGTGATGTGCTTGCTTCCATCCATCATCCTTGTATTGCCTGTTTTTAGCCTTATCGCTAGCAGCTAGGTTTGGTACCTATGGAGCAGATTCAGAGCTGGTGGATGAAGGATTGATGAAGAAGTCGGCTCCTCCGTGATGTTCTGTTCCTGTGGGGCTTTTCTTTTTAGAAAACCATCCATGATGCTGCTAAAAAGTTCTCTTTGCTATCTGTGAAATAAAATTCCAGCGGTTAAATGATATCACGACATAAGCTAACTGGGCAGTCACGTTGACCTTACGCTGACCCAGTACTGACGTTGTTAACATTAGGAAATGGGCATGTGAGACATATTTTTATTATTCATTTCATGTCCAATTATGATTCTTATTTATTTATTCATTCATTCATTCATTCATTCACAGGCAAATAGTATGCATTTATGTATGCATTCATATATTTATACAGTGGTACCTCTACTTACGAAATTCATTGGTTCTGGAAGTAGTTTCGTAACCTGAAAATTTCTTAAGTATGTAAGTAAATTTCTTAATTAAATGCCCTAATCCGTTCCAAGCCCCCCAAAATTGAAACTTTTTAAAATAAATTATAAATAATACATGAAATGACATAAAAAACCTGTAAGAAATATATGTTAGAACTAGAAAAGCACTCAGAAAGCGCAGACCTCCACTAAACGCAACAATTATCGAAAATTTGAAAGTGATCCAGAATCCAGGATTTCTTCCGGATTACACCCAAAATGAAATCAGTTCTTCCTTTTCACATTTCTGACATTTCCTAAAAAATTGCATCAAAATCCATCCATAACTTTTAGAGTTATCTTGAACACAGACGGACAGATAAACGCTGGCAAAACCATAACCTCCTTGGCGGAGGTAAAAATTGTTTGTTTACCTGGGTTGCTGGGTTACGCTCATACAGACAAGGGCCCTCCTAGCCAATGGGATGCCAGGAAGATGCTAAGCGATAGCCAATGGCAGAACAGCTCGGACGCACCGCTTTCAAACCGAGATACAGAGCCGACAGCTATGTTTATGTTCAGTAAACTCTGGGAGCTGCGAGTAGCAGCGCTACTGGATTTATGACTTTATGACCGTATCCTGAAATTCCTTTCGTAACGAGAGACAATATTTTCCCTTTTAAGCATTTCGTAACCTGAAAATTTCGTATGTAGAAACGTTCGTAGTTGAGGTACCACTGTAGATGAGATGTCAGAATAGGTCATTCTTTTGACGACACCCCTAAAGCAGTCAGATGACACCCAAGTGTGCCGCGACACCCCGGTTGAGAAAGGCTGGTCTAGAGAACTTATCCAAGGTCCTGATGTTTTCATGTGATGTTTAAAGACGGCTGTTTCCCACTGACAATGTGTCTTTCTGAATCATCCTGCATTCTGTGATGTGAGTTAATGACCTCTCTGAATTGTATACAACTTGGAGAATAAATCGCTTTGCACCTCAGTCGTAGTCCAGTGCATTGTTTAACAGCCAATTGACTGCCTCACCAGAGCACAATTAGAGCACAATTGGAGTATATGCTTATGAGTAAAATATGCCCAAATTTACAAACAACAGTCACAAAGTCACAAAGGAATTTCCCAGAGACTTAAAGGTGCTGCCACAAAAAGCTGTGTGCCAATCCTGACCTTTAACTGGACACCAAAAAATTCCAGACCTCTGAGAAGAATTTAAATTGTGAAGAATTTAGATTGAACTTGAGTTTGTGGATGTGGTTTTATTTTCAATAATTCAAAATAAATATTCCTTTTATGTTTATTTGACAGTGATCAGCTGTTGAGAAGCTCATTCAAGACCTTGAACCTGAGGATGACAATTAATAAAAAGAAAAGATGAAGAACTATCTTGAACTGCTGTGGTTTCTACATAACCTTTCTAGAAGCTTTAATGTCTTGTGTTGTTGCAGTTCCTTCACTTTAAGATGGGAGTTAAAAGGCTGATGGTCAGTTGTTGGTTGTGCCCAAGGACAGAACCCTGTGGTTCTCCACTATAACAGGACACAAAAAAGATCCAAATATCTATGAAGAATATGAATTGTGATGAAAAATTTACTGTTTAACAAATTACGTTAGAATTTATAACATTATTATTATAAATATATAACCCCAGTTTGTTTATTTGACAGTGATCAGCTGTTGAGAAGATCATTCAAGACATCCAAGTTGAAGATGACTGAATAAAAAGAATAGATGAAAAACTATCTTGAACTGCTGTGGTTTCTGTATGACCTTTCTAGAAGCTTTAATGTCATGACTGACGGCCAGTTGTTGGTTGAAGTTTAGACTCACCTTTCTCAGCAAAATATATAAAAATATGGAGCTCCACTTCAGTTCAAGGTCTCATCTGAAGAGTCACTTCATAACTGAGTAGACATCAGTAGGAATGACAATAAATAGAGATAAATAGTCGTTCATTGCCTCCCATGTACAGTTGTTGCCCAGCGATGATGAAAAGGCCTGTATTTGTTTACATGTTTTATTTGTGTTTATGGACTTATTAACCGCTGACGTCATCAGTGGGGATCCGGCGACTGCTTGGCAGAGCCACACCGGCCCCTAATTAACCCGCCCCTAATTAACCGGCCTGTTTAAGAAGGAGTCACGTACAGGTCACAAGGACGCTCACTGGTACAACCAACTCCAGAAGCAAACAGGAACTAGAAGTACGAGTTGTCCTACCACCTCACCGCCGCTCTGTTTGGATTACTGTTATCTGTAGATGTGATGCAGGAAGCATTTTTCATTGTTTTTTTGTTTTTTTCATAATTGTTATTTCTATGGTCTGGTTTCTATTTCTCATTGCTTCCATGCAGTCAGAGATATGAAAGCTGAACTTGATCCACCTCCTGATCTGGCTGCAGGTGACTATCAGCCACGTCAACCTGGTGTCGCACGAGACCATGTCCATCCCGTTTCAGTGGGAATACCTGTACCTTTTAAGTATTCTCAGTCAGCATTAGAAAACCAGCTAATTGGGGCCTGTATTAATATATGTATACATCTATTAAATCTGGATTAAATATTTGTCAAATTTAGGACTAAATATGCTCAGTTGTTCAGGTGGTCTGTCATGCTTAATCTGAGATAATAAAATGGAAAGATGAGGAGCAGCCAGAATGTTATCCTGGAAGAAAGTCCCATTAGACAAATTAAAAACGATATAATGTATAAAAAAATGGCCTAAATATGCAACTATTATAAACGTGATGATTGTGGTTTTTTTTTTTTTAATCTAATGTGATGTCAATTTCAATGCATGTTGTCGCAGGTTTGCCTCTTGGCCCCCAACCGGTTGATGTTCCAACTATCTCTGCCTTACTTTCCTGTCACTTTTCAATATAAAAAAAAGGCCGCTAGTGCCCACCCCCCCCAAAAAAACACTTTTTGCAAAACCACACATTGATGACAGAAATTAAAGTTTACCATAAAAGAAACTATTCCAGAAAAATTCACTTGGAGAAATATAATTTATTCAGAAGGAATGTAAAAACTTTAAAAGTACTCCCCTGTAGTTTTGTTTAGTTTTACATAGTTTGAATTCTTTGGATTTCTAGAAAAGAGTCAACATGCATGCTCACTCTCACCTGGACAGACAATTTAAAATCATCAATCAACCTAAAATATTAGTTTTTATAATCAGGAAAAAAAAACGGAGCATCCGGAGGAAACCTACGCAGACAAGGAGAAAACACATAGAGTGCATTCAGCAGGAACCCAGCCAGGTTTCAAACTGGGAACCTTTTCTGTGAGCTGGCAGCTAACCAGCAACACCAGGAGCACATTTCCAAGGTTATAATTTACTCAACTCAGGAACTAAACAGAGGCATCGGTTCATGAGAAGAGCCTTTTGATGAAAGATGGATTCTTCAAGGATTTTCTCAGGTGTTTGTTGACTTTGTAAACAATTATGTCATCCAAATCTGTGTCTTTAAAATGCTTTAAAGTCAGCAAATATCCCCCTGAACAGGATAACTTTTTGCAAATGCTCTTAAGAATTTTCTTGTAGAGTTTATTCATGACTCCTTCAGCAATATCAAAATTTAGTTCTTCAACTTGTGGCTAGATTTTCTCAAAAAGTAATCCGACACAGGTAAGATAATTAAGCTGCAATAACAAATTCTTTTGCACTACTGCTGCACATTTCTGCCTCAAAAACCTTCTGCTGCTACTTTATGCTGTACATTAAAAAAAAAGTATATACTGTGATAGATTTTTAAAACTGTGATACTTAACTGTGACACATATTTATACCATTTCAGCTGCTATAACTTTCTGTGATAGATTTTATTAAAACTGATATGTGACACATATACCATTTCATTTATATATATATATATATATATATATATATATATATATATATATATATATATATATATATATATATATATATATATATATATATATAAATACACTACTATCCGACATATTTGCAATGAATCCTTTTTGCACTTTACTAGTGACACTGGTGTCAGAAATGTTCTTGTTTTTAACTGTTTTTCTTTTCTTAACTGTTGTACACTTTAAGTTTGATTTGATACTTGTCACCGTGGGACAGTGAGAAACGTTTTTTTTCGATTCTTCTGTATGTCTAGTACATTTGGAAAAATTGACAATTAAGTTGACTTTGAACTTTGAAGATTACTTTCAAGCTATCTTCTTTAAGTTCAAAATCTTCTAACGATATCAGCTCTAAAATATCTTCTTCACATTTAGATAGGACTGCTAAATGATTTTCTTCATTCGGAAGAATTTGAGTCCTTTAGAACAGCTTTTCTTCCAACTTAAAATCTTCCCCAGATGTCACCTCTGACAGGTGTAATTGGTTAAATCCTCCACCATCATCTCAGGGTCAGTCTGCTGACTGAACTCATCAGCAGTAACAACGGGGTGCATTTTCAAAGAGTAATACAATTTGAGAACAAAAAGGTGTTGAATATACAGTGAAGTTGAAGCTGGTTAAATAACTGCCGATATGACTGACGACATCAAAGGAACTCGGTAGACCCCTCCCACAGAAAGAGTACTGGCAGAGGAGGCGTGGTCATCCGGAGGAGCGGGAAAAGAGCTACGTGTGTCATATGAGCGTGTTATTCAGGGACTGTTTCTTGTAGCGGCTCCTTTTATTTAGCTCCACATGCAGTACAGTTAAAGACACCGAACTACTTTTCTAACGGCTCTCTGTAACACCGACTGTTAAACTCGATCACAGGGTTCCCACGCGTCCTGGAAAACCTGGAAAACCTGGAAAATGATTGACCAATTTTCCAGTCATGGAAAACATATGGAAAATGAGAAAAAATGCCAAATGTCCTGGAAACCGTTAAGTTATCCTGGAAAATTATTTATCCTCCCCCTGTCTTGTGAGCAAATGCAAACGTGTTAAAAGTTATGCGCATAAATGTCTGTCATCAACACTGAGGCACAGCGCTTCTCTAGCTGGCGCAGTGCCCCACGTGAAGCTACCAATCAATCAAATTCGCATGTCTGCAAAATGTCTGAGATGAAACTCAGGAAATTGTTCTTCAGTGATTTATTGAAAATATACAAATAGTTTAGAGGAAGTGCAGGAGAAAAAGCAAGAGAGAAGGAAAAGTTGAGTTAGGAATTGCCCAATTGAACATTTAAACTCTAGTTGGTCCTGCTAATGAAGTGCTACGGTGTAATCTGTGGGTGTGTTTGCATTATTCTATGATAAATTTGTCATAATTTCTGAGAATTTGAGGGGTCGGCTTCCGGTAGCAGAGCCATGTAGATGTGTTTTGGGAGAGCTCCGCTAGAATTGACCGTTATGTATAAAGTTCACAAATTAATGCAGGATTAATTGTCACCAGCTGAGGGACAGCGAAATATTTAACCTACAAAACTACTGTATTCTATTTTAAATCGTCTATTTCTTCAGTTATGACGGGTCGTGGCAAAACGGCTAAGTCAGCTAACCCCCCGGTTAGCACAGCTGCCTCGTCTGGGCAAGAACCGATACTTCAAGCGATTGCATCCCTGAAAGAAGAACTTTTGGCGAAAATCGAAGAGAGAATGGAAGTTCAGATGGGGGACATTACGAGCCAGATGGAGCAGCTTAGTGAGGAATTGAAAGCAGGTGTGGACAATGTTAACGGCAGAATTGGAGCTTTGGAGCGGCAGTTCCAACAAATTGAGGAGGCTGCTAACGAGCATTCTACCGTAATCAGTACCCTTGAAAGCGAAGTGGCAGCCATGAAGAAGGATATAGCCAAGTTGAAAGCACGAAATGAGGACTTGGAGAATAGATCACGTCGCTGCAATCTGCGGATAATCGGAGTGAAAGAAGGCAGAGAAGGTGGCAAGGGAGCGGTGGATTATGTGTCTCGGATGCTGGGCAAAACGTTGAAGCTGGAGAGAGTGCCTCTGCTAGACCAAGCGCACCGCGCTCTGCGCAACGTTGGACAAGGGGACAGTCCTCAGGAAAGCTCGCCTAGAACTTTCATTCTCCGATGCCATTACTACCAAGAGAAAGTGGAGATTCTTAACAGGGCTGCAGGAAAACCTCTGAGGACGGCCGATGGCGACGACATACGCATCTTTCCCGACTACAGCCTGGAGGTTAGCAAACAACGAACCAAGTTTAATGACGTGAAGAAAATGCTGCGGGACGCCAAGATTGAAAAGCTCCGCTTTGGCGTCATGTACCCTGCTGAGCTGAAAATTACACTTCCAGACGGTACAGTGGAAAAATTTCTAGACCCGAGTAAAGCCAAGGACTATGTTACTGAGAAAATAGTCAATAAGATCACTGAGTAAGACTACGTGCACAGCTAGTCTTGTGATGGGTCTGACAGCAATAATACAGTAGCTACAAGGTTCCCTTAAGCTGGTGCTATAAAATGACAGTTTTATAAAATTACACTAACATCGTGGACATTCTTAATGTTATCTTAAGTCTGTCAGCCAGTTCTAGCATGAGACATGGTAAGCTTTTTCTCCTTCTCTGAATGCTTTTAGTTGGTGTGAGTACCGCATTTGGGATTAATGGAGCATTCCATGCAGAGAAACGCTTGGTTTCTCTCTGTGTTCTTAATTTATGTTGTTCTGTATTTGTCTATTAATATTATTATTTTCATTTTTTTTTATGTTCGTATCACCCTCCCTCAAACTATTATTTTTGCAGTGACTGCCCTTTTTTACAGAAAACAAATTGTGGATTATGTCCATGCGATACATTAGTATTCTAACTCATCTCTATGACATCATTTGGTCCTAGTAATATGGCCGAGCCAAAGACAAGGTTGGTCACTTGGAATGTTCGTGGGCTTAACCACCCGGTTAAATGTAGTAAAGTATTTTCACATTCAAGAAAAATGTCTGCAGATATAGTATATTTGCAAGAAACTCATTTACGTCTTAAAGACCATGGCAGACTACATATCATTCTAAATTTAATTGCAATTCTCGAGGGGTAGCTATTTTAATACGTACAGGGATCCAATTCTCAGAAAGTGAAGTTATTTCAGACAGAAATGGTAGATTTGTCATAATTAAAGGGAGACTATTTGGCTTGCCAGTGGTGTTAGCTAATATATACGCACCTAACTGGGAGGATGCAGGTTTCTTCCAATTTTTCTCTTTCCTTCCAGCTATGGACTCACACAAGTTGATACTGGGGGGGCGATCTGAATTGTGTTTTGTGTCCAAAATTAGACCGCTCAAACCCTACCATCAACATGGTTAGTAAAGCAACCCAGGCAGTGAACTCTTTTATGCAAGCATATGGAGTGATTGATCCTTGGAGGCATCACAACCCACATTCTAAAGCCTTTTCTTTTTTTCTCACATGTGCACCAATCATATTCCAGGATAGATCATTTTCTTATATATGATGGCTTATTGCCCTTGTTTAGATCAATTACTTATGACGCTATTGTTATCTCTGATCACGGCCCGGTTAATTTGGTACTTAGCTTCCCTGGACAGGTTCCATCTCAGTTAGTTTGGCGCTTAAACCCACGACTGCTTTCAAACGAGGATTTTGTGACATATTTGTCTAAGCAGATAGATTTTTTCCTGCTGACTAACAACTCCCCAACAGTGAGTAGATGTACACTTTGGGAGACAATGAAAGCTTATATTAGAGGTATGATTATTTCATATACAGCAAATGAAAATAAGAAACTATCTACACGGCAGAAAGAATTACAGGACAAAATAAAAGAAATTGATAAACAGCATGCATCTGCACCCTCCCCTGACCTTTACAAGGAGAGGCTTTTGTTAAAAACTGATTATGATATTTCAACAACGAGCCAAATGCAGGACCTATATGTGAGGTCCCGCTGTGACCATTATGAGCATGGGGAACGAGCAGGGAAACTGTTAAGTCATCAGCTTAAGAAATCCGCATCTGCAAACCAAATTACAGAAATAAGATTGGATGATGGGACAGTTACGTGTGATCAGAGAAAAATTAATGGACAGTTTAAGCAGTTCTATGAGAATTTGTATACTGGTGAAACTACTAGTGATGACTCCATAAACAAGATTTTAGATGGGCTGGAATTTAAAAACATTGAAGAGTCTGACAAGATGGCTTTAGACAAAACAATCACCCTAGAGGAAATAGTTAAAGTTATAATGTGTCTAAAATCTGGGAAAGCTCCAGGCCCGGATGGTTACCCTATTGAGTTCTATAAGAAGTTCTCTACAAAATTGGCCCCAATTTTATTAGAAGTGTATGAAGAATGTTTTAGTAATGAAAATGTACCTCCTACAATGACCCAAGCAATAATATCTGTGCTGCTCAAGAAGGATAAGGATCCTTTACAGTGTGGCTCTTACAGCCCAATAAGTCTACTGGGATGCGATTATAAAATACAGACTAAAATATTGGCCTAGACTGGAATCTGTTTTACCCAAGTTTATACACACAGATCAGACTGGTTTTGTAGTAGGCAGACAGTTGTTCAGCAACCTGCGAAGATTGTTTAATTTACTTTATTCATCAGAGGCATCACCTGTCCCTGAAGTTCTTATTTCATTGGATGCAATGAAGGCCTTTGACCGAATAAGCCACAATTACCTATATAAGGTCCTAGATAGGTTTGGATTCGGGTCTAAATTTCAAACATGGGTTAAAATACTGTATGCTGCCCCTCAAGCAGCTGTACGCACTGATAGGGTCACATCAGATTACTTCCCCATTGGAAGAGGCACCAGGCAGGGATGCCCACTATCTCCCCTGCTTTTTGACATTGCCATTGAGCCACTTGCTATGGCTATTAGGAGTTCTCCTTTAATCTCAGGGGTTAAAAGAGGGGATTATATACATAAAGTTTCAATGTATGCAGATGACTCAATGTTTTTTCTTTCAAACCCAAATAGCTCACTGCCTGAAGTACTACGAATAATATCAGATTTTGGACAGATTTCTGGTTATAAAGTGAATCTGACCAAGAGTTTGATTTTTCCCATGAACAAACAGGCTGAACAGATGTCTTTTAACTCATATCCATTCCGAGTTGTACGAGATAGCTTCACTTACTTAGGGGTTACAGTAACAGGTCACTTTAAAGATCTCTTTACTAGACATTTTATGGTCTTATTGGATCAGACGAGAAGTGACTTGTCCAGATGGGCAACCTTACCACTGTCACTGGCAGGACGGGTAAATTCTGTGAAAATGACTATCCTACCAAGATTTTTGTTTTTGTTTCAGACATTACCTGTGTTCCCAGAGCATACTTTAAAGAATTAGATCAATTGGTATCTTCTTTTATATGGAACAAAACTATTCCACGAATCTGGAAAGAGTTCTTACAAAGACATAAACATGAAGGAGGTTTGGGATTACCAAACTTCATTAATTACTACTACTCATTAATTACTACATGTACACAGATGTACACAAAATTCAGTTTTGGATGTCATCTAGGCCAACTGAAGATCAACCATTGTGGGCATTGATGGAGCGGAGTGTGAGTGCCCCAGGGAGCCTGGCTGCACTAATATGTGCCCCAGCACCTCTTAGTAAGAAATATTTAACTACTAATCCACTAGTGGGTGCTACACTTAGAATATGGTCTCAGTTTAGGTTACATTTTAAGCACAAGACTTACTTACCATCTAGTCCAATAACAGCAAATCCATTTTTTCCACCATCTTTGTTGGACACAGCCTTCATGAGGTGGAATGTGGGGGGTTTAACTAGTGTGAAGGATTTTTTTGTCAATGGCACATTTCTGACTTTTCACCAAGTAACTCAGCAATATTCAATCCCACATTCACATTTCTTTAGGTATTTACAGGTGAGAGATTATATTAGGAAAAACTTCCCTTCATTCCCAGACCAGCCAGATAAAGATTGGCTAGATGAGTGCCTCCACAATGACCCATCACGGAGGGGATCTGTTTCTAGGCTGTATCAAGCAATTCAGAGTGTCAACACACCTACACTTGACCATATTAAAGAAAAGTGGCAAGTGGAAATGGGAACAGAGATATTAGATGTAGATTGGCAATATGGGATTGAGAGAATACACTCTTCTTCTATATGTATCAGACATGGTTTAATGCAGTTTAAGGTTATTCATAGGGTCCACTTATCAAGGGCGAGACTGGCAAAGATATACCCAAATACTGATGCCACTTGCCTTAGGTGCCACCTTGCCCCGGGAACATTGTTTCACATGTTCTGGTCTTGTTCTAAATTGCAACCATTTTGGTATGGCATTTTTAACACCTACACCCAGGTCTTTAGTAGAAAGGTAGATCCTGACCCTTTGATTGGCGTTTTTGGAATAACACCTCAGGGATTGTCATTTACAGCTTCACAGTCAGAGGTCATTGCATTTACATCTCTGTTAGCTAGACGACTCATATTGTTAAACTGGAAGGCTGATTGCCCTCCATCATATGGACGTTGGATGACGGATGTTATGGCCCATTTGAAATTAGAAAAAATGAGAACTGCCTTGGGAGGCTCAGAAAGGAAGTTTTGGAAAGTGTGGCAACCATTTATAGAGTATGTGGAAGATAATTTCAGACCTATTATATAGTTCTGTAAAGTAATCACTGCAACCCCGCCCCCCCCCCCCCCATTTATGTCTTCATTATTATTGTTATTTTATTATGATTGTTATTATTATTATGGTTATTACCTTTTTTTAAACTTAATTTTAGGACATAATTTTATGATAAATGATATATGATATTTTTTTTTTTTTTTTCTGTGTTTGGAGTTTTTTGTGTAACTTTTTCAATGAGGTCCTCACTGTTGACCTGTTTTGTTAAGCACGTTGGGCAGTTCTTGGTGTCTGATGTTTGTTTGATGTATCTTCATGGGCACTCCTTGAATGTAACGATTGTAAATCAACTTTTGATTCATATGGAGACCTGAGAAAACTCAATAAACATAATTTCATAATAATAATTTCTGAGAATTTAGGAGATTATCTCATACATAAATTACAGCCATAGACTGCACATCAGATGTCTGAGGAATAAACATAGAAGAAACAGTCTGGGTAAATGCAAGTTACAACTGTAGAAAAAAAAACAGTAATCACGTCATACACTGATTACTTGTCTCTGTAGCGGCTGAAAATGTCCTGGAAAACGTCCTGGAAAATAATATCAAGGAAAGAGTGGGAACCCTGGATCAGTGCGCATGTAAACATACACTCAAGAAATAGTCCCTGAATAACACACTCACATGACAACGTGCACACAGCGTAGTGACACTTAATTTTAGCCTGAACCTCGTCACGTTGCTCACAGGACATGGCAAAAGTTAACCATCTTATTTTAAAGTTCATCTTATCTTCACAACTAAGGAAGGTAAGTTGACGACAAACATACTGCTCTACTAGAAAATTATGTTCACTCACAACTTTACATCGCACAGCACCACCTTGTGGAACAACAAAACCATCACTATTAACAGAAAGACCTCATTTAAACAAGAATGGTATAAAAAAAAGTCCGATATGTTAGTGACTTGGTGGATGTAAACGGCAACTTATTGCAATTTAATTCATTTGTAGAAAAGTTTAGTTTAAATTGCTCTTAGAGAATTGAATCAAATCTATAGAGGTCTTCCATTTCCTTTAAAATACATGATAAAAAAATATTACACACTCAAAAGTATCTGTTAAACTGCCCGATCTAAAGATCAGTGAATTAAATTTGGTGAAAGAAGTGTTATAACAAAATAATTGGTTGTGTGTTTAAAGAAAAGCTATTCCATGATATTAAAAAAAATCAACAAAAGTAATGATAACATTATAAATTGATGTTGATGAAGACATACAGTAATTATCTTAAATGGCTAATTTCACTCAAAGAAAAAGAAATTCAGTTTAAAATCCATCCATCCATCCATTATCTATACCCGTTTCATCCGAAGGGTCACAGGGATCTGCTGGAGCCTATCCCAGCCGTCTACGGGTGAAAGGCAGGGGTCCACCTGGACAGGTCGCCAGTCCATCGCAGGGCCACATGCAGATGAACAACCACACACACTCACATTCACACTCACCTACGGGTAATTTAGAACCACCAATTAACCTGACATGCATGCATGTCTTTGGACATGCATGTACCCGGAGGAAACCGGAGTACCCGGAGGAAACCCACGCAAGCACGGGGAGAACATGCTCAGTTTAAAATAATTAACAATATTTATCCTGCTGCTGAAATTGTAAGAAAAGGTTACATTTTTAAGTAAATCCTTGTATATTCTGTATGAAAGAACACAAGACAATTGAACACTTGCTCTTGCTGTGTCAGTGCTTTTTTGACAAGATTTTTATCACTGGTTAAATATTGTTTAGTATTGTTTAGCAAATTTCAGGTGATGATTTATATGAATGGCCTGTCAAAGAAGGTATCCAAGATGGTGAACATTATTTTCATTATGGGAAAATATCATATGAATAAAAGTAAATGTAAAAACAGCACACCCTCCATAGTCTTCTTTTACAAATTAATTAAAAAAATATAACATCCATGAAGGTAGAAAATCAATCATTAAATTATTGACATGAAACCATGTCAATAATCTTGCTCTTTAAAATTGCAACACTGTGTTCTTTTAATACACCTACAACACTTTGTTGAAATGTCAACCCCTATTATTATTATTATTTTACTTTTATTTTATATAATATATATTTTAATCACATTTTTTTGTCTTGTTACCAATTGCAAAAACTGTTGTTGAGATGCATACAATGTATCTACATGTAAAATAGTAATGTGTGTGTATATATATATATATATATATATATATATATATATATATATATATATATATATATATATATATATATATATATATATATATATATATATGCTTTTGTGTTGTGAACTTGTAATGTTTCAGATGAGAGCTAATTTTTCCTTTTCAAGTTTGTGAATTGAAAAGTGAACTTTATAAACTGAAATGTGAAATACAGTTTATTTAAAAAAAGAGAGAGGGTAAGTTGACTGCCATTTTGAGATTTCCAAATAAAAAGAATAAAGAATAAATCAGCAGTTCTAGGTTTGTTTTAATAACCCGGTCTCCCTGATGTTCCTGGGGAGTTAGTAAAGGTCACAGCTGTTAAATGTCAGACCTTAAAGTGTAACTTAATTACCAGCCGCTTTCTTGTCATTGCTTAACTAATGTTTAGAAGGACAACCAACAACTTACCATCAGCCGTTTAACTCTCATCTTAAAGTGAAGGAACTGCAACAACACAAGACATTAAAGCTTCTAGAAAAGTAATATAGAAACCACAGCAGTTCAAGATAGTTCTTTATCTTTTCTTTTTATTCATTTTCATCCTGAGGTTGAAGGTCTTGAATGAGCTTCTTCTCAACAGCCGATCACTGTCAAATAAACATAAAAAGAACAATTATTTTGAGTTATTGAAAATGAAACCACATCCACAAACTCAAATTCAAAGTAAATTCTTCACAATTTAAATTCTTCTCAGAGGTCTGGATTTTTCTGGTGTCCAGTTAAAGGTCAGGATTGGCGCACAGCTTTTTGTGGCAGCACCTTGAAGCTCCTTTGTGGCTTGGTGACGCTTTGAAATCTAAAACTCTTTCAGCTCGATAAGCTGAGATTTCATCTTACCTGTTAAGATTTGTTGCAGCAATAGAAGCGGACATCGTTGAGGGCGGTGTCGTCACCGTCACCCTGGGGAGTTTCCACTTTGGTCTGAATCCCGCAGATCCCTCCATGGTGACACTCCTGGCTCCAGCCGCCATAGTCCCCCCAGACCTGTCCGTACCCCTCCAGTATGGTGCCCCTGCTGCAGCGGAACCTGATGTTGTTGGCAGCCGTGTCATCAAAACCGCCGCCACCCCAGACTTCAACCTTAAGCCGAAAAGCAGTGAGCAAGCTGTTGGGACAGTAGATGACACTGGTCCAGTCGCCCCAGCTGGACAGGAGGGTTGGAAAAACAGGAAAATGGAGGAGAAAAGGTCAGGAAAAAGCCAAGGATGTTGGCTGGCTAAAGATGCAGGAAGTCAAAATATTAAAACTAATACAAAACAAAACATGAATTTGACTACCTAATAAACAGAAATTGCTGCTTACTAGCCACTGTTTGACTCAACGGTATAAACTGTGTCTGGATCCCCTTCTTTGCTGCAGTAGAGGCGGATCCCGTTCAGAGCGCTGTCGTCACCTCGACCCTGTGTTCGTTCCACCTGAGAAAACAGTTTCCAGAAGCTGAAGCTGGTTATCTTGTTCTGGCTGCAGAAGCTGCTACAGTCAATGTAGGTTCAAACTCAGCACACAAATCATGTTAAAAAAAGAACCATCTAAGTTCTGCTTCTTCTCGTGTTGGGCTCTTCTTTCTGTAATAACACAAAGAGGAGCCCAACAGGGTCTAAGAAACTGTCAAATAACTCAAAACCCCAGAAGGCTTTGCTTTTTTCTGTCCCGGGTGTGAGGTGATGCAGTCAGCCTCTCACTGGGTCATCCATCCATCCATCCATCCATCCATCCATCCATCCATCATCTAGACCCGCTTAATTCTATTCAGGGTCAAGGGGATCTGCTGGAGTCTATCCCAGCTCTCTTCAGGTCTAAAGGCAGGGGTCCACCTGGACAGGTCTCCAGTCCATCACCTGGACAGGTCTCCAGTCCATCACCTGGACAGGTCTCCAGTCCATCACCTGGACAGGTCTCCAGTCAATCACAGGGCTACATGTAGACCAACAATCATGAACCCTCCCAATCCCTCCTCCAGGTGATCTAGAACCACCAGTTAACCTGACATGCAGGTCTTTGGACTGGTGGAGGAAGCTCGAGAACCTGGAGGAAACCCACACAAGAACCAGGAGAACATGGAAACTCCACACAGAAAGACCTGCTGAAGTTCAGACCAGGAACCTTCTAGAGACAACAGAGACCACCAAGACACCCTGCTGCCTCCCACTGGGTCAGCACAACACTATTTACTCAGATAAGAGAAAACAGAGCGCACCACCTGAGTGAGACAGCCAAACAAGCACTTTCAAGGTCCAACAGTTGTCCCATCAACACTGAAAATAAAATATGTTTAATGAAATATTTCATCATCTTACCCTGATACTGAATCCAGTAGCAAAGTACTCTTCAGGACACATCTCTACGGTTGACCACTCTCCAAATCTCTCTCCGTTGTCCACGGTCAGTATAGAGGTGAACTGTCTGTTAATGAAGCTCTCACCAGCCGGTGTTATGGTTGCCTCACAAAACCTGCTGGACAGCAGGGCCAGGACGGCCACGGTGGAGAGCAGAGCTGCCATGTCCACAGCAGAGAGTCAGCGTTTTAACTGTGAAATCCCAGCTACCAAATCAAAGAGCTGTGGGCTCAAAGCTCTCTGGGAAGCTTCTCAGTTGGTCCTTAAATAGTGTCCACACAGCGAGATGAATCATTCACAGAACAGCAGCTCAGGCCAGCACAAATATATATCTGGACGTGGAGAAAGTAAATGCACAAGTCGTTCCATGTAAATAAGAACATTTTGTCCGACTGGGTTATTGAATATTCAGAGAAGAGAAAGTCTTTATCCCCTTACCTGATCCAGCGGTTGATAACTGCCATAGTGTTGGAGCAGGCTCTGGCAGGTCCCCGTGAACCTGCAACCCTTAAAGAGAAACCCCTCAGTTTCACAAGGCCGGGAGTGCAGGGTCACCTCTGCCTGGCACACTTTGACTGTTGTTTTTGCAGGTGTACCTTTATAAGCCTAAACTGGTATTTTTTAACACCTAAAGAGTGAAGTAAAAAAGTTTAATTACAGTGAAAAACATCCTGAGGGTCGGGTCTCAGTGGATCAGCTGGTTAACCCCATCTCCTTGGTTCTCCTATTATGGATTGTGATTTACATACATGAGATATACAAGACGCTGAACTGATGCCATTCGAAAGGCAACCTAAGGTTGCCGTTGTCTATTGTCTATGCCAGGGGTCGGAGCCTCATGCAGCTCTTTAGCTCCTCTGCGGTGGCTCCCTGTAGCTTTGAATGAGTATGTTTAGCGCAAAATACTGCCAGGTAACTGCAACGAGGAAGTCGTATCTGTGTGTTGCATCCTGGGAAAGAAAATATAGGCGAGCGCTCATTCGGTGACTAGCGCCAGACATCTTTGTGTTCCTCATGTACCGCCGTAAAAAATAAAAGAAACATTTTCCGACACCATGTCGGTGCTTTTGTGGCGTAACACATTAAAAGGAGCGATATTGGAAACCTTCCCAAACCCGACAAAATTGTCTTTGAAACATGAATGTCATACCGACACTGATATGAACATGAAGAGGTTTTTTTTTTGGAGTCCTGTCAGTCTTTGATCCACATACTGATGTGAGCAGGTTTTCTCCAACATGAACTACAACAAATGTTTTATGTTCAGGCTCGATGGTTGATTGTTAGACTGAGGAGAAATCAAGAGGATGACAACACACTGAAATGGACTTAAGTCATTGTTAAATACAAACTGGCCTGTTTTATATTTACAGTTTTTAAGTTATTAAACTGCAGCTATACATTTTTTTTTTTAATCTTAAAGTGGGCTAATTTTTATTTGATCAATGTTTTACAAATAAGTGGAATGACTCAAATGAACCTGCATGGTTCTTTGTTTTATTTCAAAGTAGGTTTACACATGCCAGTGTTTTTTTCTCCTCATTCAAAAGATTCAAGATTAAATATATTTACTTCCATGTCAACAAGTTAATAGGAAATTGTCTTGGTTCAGCTCCCAAACATACAGAACAGCAGCAGCCAATATTCAGTCTTTATCAGAGTTTGAGGTTTACCTTTGTTATAACAGGTAAAAACAGCAATAAAATGTCAACAGTTTTCTGTTTGTTCTATAATTTCATAAATGCAACAAACTATAGTTCTTTTACAGTGGATGACAAAAAAAAAATGGAAATGAAACTTTAATTTGTATCTTGCATGACCTTTTGCATTAAAAACTTTAAAAACTGCCAAAGATACTAGGAGAAAGCTTTTGGGTCGATTCAAATCCCTCTGAATACAGAGTAACTAGATATAAACTTAATACACTGTTTTCTTCATTTTACGGGTCAAATAAGTTTTGCGGCTCCAGATGAATTTTATTAAGGGGAGAGGGACAAAAAATGTCTCTTGATAGTAAAGGTTGCTGACCCCTGGTCTATGCCAATGACAACTTTAGCAGAATCAGAAGGGACAGGTTTTGAGGGACCACATTGATTTTTTCAGCTCATGATAAGCTGTTTCAGATCTCCAACAGCTGCCCTCTTGAGGCCGGAGTTATTTCGTTACGATTGGCAGCCATGAATCTGAGAGAGTGGCCATGACTAGTGTCTAGTCTAGACTAGGGTGACTAGAGTCCCCCAGGGGTCAGGTCTTGGGCCTCTTCTATTCAACTTGTACATGTTTCCTCTGGGTCAAATAATTCAGAACTTTAATATCAATTATTACAGTTATGCTGATGATATACAACTTTATGTGTCTCTGACACCAGATGACTGCAGCCCAATGGACTTACTGTGTCAGTGTCTGGAGTAGATAGACGTCTGGATGAGGAAGAATTTTCTACAACTTAATGAGGACAAAACCGAGATTATCCTGTTTGGTAACAAAGAGAAGAGGGTCAGCATTGCTAAATATCTGGAGACTCGGGCTCTGAAAACCACTGACCAGCTTCTTAACCTTGGAGTGTTGATAGACTCGGATCTGACCTTCAGCAGCCACATCAAAGCTGTCACTAAGGCAGTTTTTTACCAGCTCAGAAATATCAAAGCTGTCACTAAGGCAGTTTTTTACCAGCTCAGAAACATCAAAGCTGTCGCTAAGACAGCTTTTTACCAGCTTGAAAACATCAAAGCTGTCGCTAAGGCAGCTTTTACCTGTTTAGAAACATCAAAGCTGTCACTAAGGCAGCTTTTTACCAGCTTGGAAACATCAAAGCTGTCGCTAAGGCAGCTTTTTACCAGCTCAGAAACATCAAAGCTGTCGCTAAGGCAGCTTTTTACCAGCTCAGAAATATCAAAGCTGTCACTGAGGCAGCTTTTTACCGGCTCAGAAACATCGACAGAATTAAAAGTTTTGTCTCCCAGAAAGATCAGGAGAAACTCATCCATGCGTTCATCCCCAGTAGACTGGATGACTGTCATGGTCTTTTCACTGGACTTGCCAAAAAGAGCATTAAACATCTTCAGCTCATCCAGAACGCTGCTGCTGGAGTTTTAACCAGAACTAAAAGATCTGAACACATCACACCAGTTTTAAAATCTTTACACTGGCTTCCAGTTAGTCAGAGAATAGATTACAAAATCCTACTGATGGTCTACAAATCCCAGAATGGTTTAGGTCCAGAATACATCTGTGATATGTTCAGAGAGTATAAACCCAGAAGGGATCTTAGATCCAAGGACTTGGGTCAACTGGTCCAGACCAGAGTCCAGACTAAACATGGAGAAGCAGCATTTAGCTGTTATGCTGCAAACAAGTGGAACAAACTTCCAGTGGAGATTAAACTTTCATCAACTGTTGACACTTTCAAATCCAGGTTGAAAACATTTCTCTTTTCATTTGCCGATCCATGAAATCTGCACGGTATCTTCTACTTTGTCTAGCTTCTTTTAATCATTTTCATATATTTAGGTATTTCATATCACCTTATTACGAGTTATTTTATTGTTTTTTTTCTTTCTTTCTTTCAGAAACACAAGGCCCGCGGGCCAAATGTGGCCCGTCACGTCATTTTATGTGGCCCTCTAGAGCTTGTGCATTATTGGCTTAAATTTTGAACCAATATTTTAAGACTTAAAATAAGCTTACCCCACTTTAAAGCGCATATTGACAATAAACTACATCTCCCATCATGCATTTCGTCGTTACCCACAACGATAATGGTAGCTATGAACAAGACGATTTTTCAGAACTGATGGACTTAAAAAAAAAACCTCTACAAACTAACCCCAACATGTCCAAGAAAAGAGAAATTGATGCACAAGGAAGGCAGTTTCATGAATGATGGGAAAACAATTACAAGTTTGTATCTCAAGGTGAAATAACAGTATGTCTTTTGTGTTATGAGTTTAAAGCGTTTAATCTACGTCGGCATTTTGACAGCAAACATGGAGCTAAGTATGCTAAATTTAACTTTCAAGAAAAACAAAGAACCACTTCCACTTCTGAAACCGAGGTAATGGATACTCTAACAACCAAAAACTCTAAATGAGTTTTGACTTAATGACTTAATGACTTAAATATTTGAAACTTGAATACACAATAAATACAGAAACCGAAAGAAAGGTGTAGTTTAATATATTTTGATTTTCATTGCATTTTGTTACATTCATCAATCTGGGCCTTCGTGGGGCAACCATGATGCTGATGAGTCTGACACCCCTGATTTATATGTTTTAAATGTTTTATGTAAAGCACTTTGAACTGTCTTTTTCATGAAAATGTGCTACACAAATAAACTAGCTAGCTTGCTTGAACTTTTTGCTGAACATCAGCCATTCCAACACTGGGACCGAACACACACTGATATAGAGGCGCCGTCTGAACATGAATAAGCATTTGTTATTAGGAAGAATTTCTATTCCATAAATGAGCAAGTAATATGTGATGTACATGTGATGTTCATTCGATGTATAATGATTCAGTTGCCCATCAGGTGACTAGTTAAAGGGCCGTCAAGGAGTTCTCTGAGTCAAGCATTTATCCAACATCCTTGCATATCTTTTTTTTTTTTTTTTTTTGTAAGGTTTATTAATGGTGTATCTGATCATCGTTCTCAAACAAACGACGGTGGAGTGACCCTGTCCTTGTTTGGGAACGTCGTGTGACAGAACAGGGTCACGAAGTCACTTGAAGGGATCAATCGGATTTCTACCTGGGGTCAGGTGACCTCGCCCCGTAAAACCACCACAGGACAAACGGGTCCAGGAAGAAGAGATGCTGGCGTACGTCGTGAGGGTGCAGCGCTGCTTTACAAGGTGAAACCTGAACATGAGGTTAATATGTCACCACAGAAAAAGAGACGGTTTCTCCACACGAGGCTCCAGGTCGCCACTAGATGGCAGCGTTGCACAACGTGGGACTTAAACTTCACTGTCAACAGTGACATGTTGTCAAATCAAAACAGAACTTATTTAAATACAGTGGAATAATTACTCTGATCAGCCGCCAGCTGATCTAAAAAAAGTTCTGAAAAGGATTAAAAGGAGAAGCAGAAGCCGGACGCTACTCCTCATAAATACATACACCATCACTGCTGTTTACTTTGTGCTCGTCTTTGTCTCAGAGCGAGTATCTCTGGACTTACCTGTCTGTGTTTGCAGACATCTCTCACCTGACCAGTCAAGGCTGATGGGCGTCCTTGAAAAGCCTGGTTTTTCCCGCCACCGTCGCCTCGTGTTTGCTCAGAAAGAGGGATTAAATCGAGCCGAACCTCCTGCGCAGCTTTGGGTTCCTGAGCTGAGCTTTTTCTTCATGAGTTTTAATAAAACTGAACAGAACTGGACCCGTTTAATCTCCGTGTAAAGCAGCTTCAGATGACTTTTGTTGAGAATCGGTGCTAAACGGAACGAAATGAAACCGAACGAATTCACAGTTGGTCAGTTTAACACCTGGTGGACTCAGATTTACAGACTGTGTTGAACATTGGCTCACAGACGAACCTCTGGGTCTCAAAGTGGAAGCTTTGGGACGTAACGACCCGGTTCAGAAGTTTAATAACCAAACACCGGGCTCATTGTGTTTCTGGATGTCTTTTAGCGTCTCTCCAACGACTCCCCGGTCTGCCTGAAGAGCCGTTACCTCCTGCTCCAGCGCTGTTTGTGGTTTTGGCCTGATGACTGGACGCTCCCGTGGGCTCATGACTTATAAATCACAGCAGCTGTGTTGACTCAACTAGGAATATAATCTGGTTCACCAGCAGCAGAGGGACGCTGGGATGGCTGAGGGGTGTTGGTTTGATCTGGGGAGAAAATAAATGGTATTATTTTGTTTTGGTGGTGTAGTAACCATTGCGGCTCAAGCAGTAAATGAAGGTAATAACCAGATGAAGTGGACCTAAAAGGTTAATTTAGGTCCATAATCCTTGTCTCTTTGCTGCGTTCTGCTTCTTTTTGAGGCTTCGCTGTGTTCAAAGGACTGTAGATGTCCCTTCATCTTTCTATAATGTCCTCGTGCAGCCAAAAAAGTCTGAATTCTGAAGAATTTGTTGTTCAAGGAGTTTATGAAGGAAGTGTAATGTGTCTCATGATCCTCAGGGTTTCAGAGCTGCAGATAACAAATCCATCCTTGGACTTTAGAAATGTATTCATCTATTCTCAAACTCCGCAATCTAACAGCCAGTTAATCACATTTATACAGAAACTATAAAGGAATGTGTGGAGCCAAACAGTTTAGTTATCATTGTGAAATAAAAAAGATCTCCAGACCAGAACCCTGAAAACTGAAACCTGCAGCAGGGGACAACTTTTCAACATCATCAGTTTCTAATAAAGGATTTAATGTCCCTGTTTAAACCGGGCTACTAAACCGTAACCGTAAACTCTCTCTGTCCTCCATCCTCTATGTCCTCCATCCTCTCTCTGTCCTCTATCCTCTATCTGTCCTGTCTCTCCTCTTTTCTTTCTTTATCCAGCTGGTCTTCAGCAGGAAAGTCCCCCATATGATCCAGATCCTGGTCCAGGTTTCTTCCTCTTAAAGTGTTTTTTTTCTTGTCACTGTTTGGCTTAAAGGTTTTCTTTTCTCCCTCTGTGGGAGTTTTTTACCTGCCATTATCCTTGATTAGCATTCAATGTTATTTTTTAGTTAATGATATTTGCTCGGGGGTCATGCTCTGGGTCTCTGTAAAGACCTGGAGACATTTGACATTGTAACAGACGCTATACAAATAAAATTTAATTGAACTGTATTGTTTAGAGTGGAAACCCCATCAAATTCTGAATTTTGGGGAAGATTTGAAGGCATGTGCAAGTTAGAACAACAATTCAATTAATGGCAAGACACTGAACTTTGCCAGACTCTCACACCGAATATATGAACAGGCACATTAGTCCTTAAGCCTGAGGACAAAGGTGTAGTTACCTGAAAGTTGTTTTAAGACATGAAGGGGTCAGTTTTATGAAACAGAATAATTACAGGACATCTGTCTGGTCATCAGCAGCTTAAACACCGTTTCACAGAAAGCAACCAAATCAAACAGTGGACAGGTAAAGAGGACGCGGCAGGTGTGGCTGGACAGGTGCTACAGCTCCTTAAGTGGCTTCTGACTACTTTAAAATCCATGTGAGGATCAGAACCACTTTAACTTCTCATGAAAAATGCTGGCGTGGGTCAGTTTTATTCCCCCCCTGCTTTAACGATGTTTAAACTACAACAACAGCCAAATCAAGCGTTTCCACCCATTAAAAAAAAAAAAAAATAGCCCTTATCTGTAGAAAGTCTGACAACTCTGCTTTGTCAAGTTTACAGCTGGAACTTGAGTTTTCTCGTCAGGTGCAACAGCCAAGTTTGCATTTGTCTTGTTCTTTACATATCAAGGAAGAGAAATTTGCACAGATGCAGCGGGTAAATGTACCAAACACGCAATGATCCCTGAAGATGCCTTCGTTAATTAGCAATTTGCTCTCAGGTGTCACTGGTCACCGAGGAGGTCTTCAGAACAACCTGAAAACCCGAGGTTCCGACCCGACCCGAATTGGGTCTCGGGTCCATTCAAAAGACGTGACTCCGGGTTCTGGTCAGAATTGGTACAGTTAGTCACGAGTCTGGTCGGTGCTCTCTGACAGGCTGGGTCCGCGTTTACTCCAGAGAGGTAAAGATATTGGCGGTGGCAGCCAATGTCAGGACTCGGGGCAGTTTAATTAATTATTCATTAACGTGGCGTGATTGTCATGAAACAATCGTGTTATTAGCGGTTTGCCCAGCAGCTGTAAAGCACAACGGATCACCAACATGACAACGCTGGATGAGAGAACATATTCACGACACGTCCTGACTGGTGTAGGCTATTAGCGTTAGCAGTTGCTACCATTAGCATCTGTATCCACAAAGAAAATAACGACGTGGATTTATTGTTGTTTACATCACGTAGCCTATGTAGCAACTGAACTGGTAAAAGAAGACAACTTTAGGGAAGAAAATCAAGTTTTATTCAACGCTAGACAACTTTAACATGAGCAACTATGGGCTGGATTGTCTCGGTTCTATTCAGGTAACTCAGTTTGGTTCGGGGTCGGAAACTAAAGACTCGGGTCGGGTCAGTTCCGGGTAGGGTTGCCAACTCCCTGAAGCTGGAAAGAGGGAAATTTTTTGGACGGGGGTCTGGGGGGTCCTCCCACAGAAAATTTTGTGTTTCTTAGATGCATTTTCCTGCATTTAAGACATTGAAAAGACTGACGTCTTGCCACCCTACCCATGCCAGAAATGATGACGTTTTCTTATTCAGACCACAATCCTACTAATTTCAGGATAATTTTGTGAAATAAATTATGCATTTGCAAAATGGTATTGTGTTTACTGATAAATAAGAATTAAAACTACTCTTTATGCCTGAACCAGCTGCTGTGACATATTCAATTTGAGAGAAATATTTTGAAGGAGAAGCCAGAAGACAGATATGTGTTCAAGTATGCAACTTATTTATTAAAACTTAAGAGGGTATGTTGAAGGTCTGCTTCTTTTCAGTATGGCATGAGGATCATCTTATCCTGCAATAAATAAAAGGAAGAAGATTTAGATTGAGAAACAGCCTACTGCCATTCCATGAGCATGTGTGTGTGTGTGTGTAATAACATCTTTATATTGACATTCAAATAAAGGCTCACCAGTTAATTCTTCCAACATCTCATCCTTTTGCAGAGGCCAAATTCCAACATCTCATCCTTTTGCAGAGGCCAAACAGAACAGTGGCATGGACGAGCTCTTATGCTGCAGGAAATAAGAGAGGGTGGGGGGTGGTGGTGGTGGTGGTGGGGGGGAGGAATAATTTAGATGGCGAAATAGCCTACTTCCATTCCATGAACGTGTGTGTGTGTAATAAGATGTTTACATGGACATTCAAATGAAGGCTCACCAGTAAATTCTTCAATAGCTTTTCAAAATTCCAACAACTCATCCTTCTGCAAGGGCCAAACAGAACAGTGGCATGGGCGAGCTCTATGCTGCAGAAAATTAAAACAAAAAACAAAAAAGGAATAACATTTAGATTGAAAAATACTGCCATCCAACATACATTATGCTATGTTGCATAAACAAGATACATAGACAAGTTACAATTATATTTATTGACTGACTCCAGCATCTTCCTGTCCTTCAGAGCTGCCTGGTAGAAGTCCTTGCAGGACAAGGAACAGTTCACCATGACAAGCAGTTAATTCTTAATCAGTTCTGTACTGCAACGATTCCTGGCATCGGACCATTTGCCACTCATTAGAGAAAAAATTCTCTCCACAAAGGCATTAGAGCCTGGCACACTAAGAATGAAGGAGACAATCTTGAATATATTCTCCATTTTTCCTTCCCAACACTCTAACAGAGTCAGAGTTGCCCGGACGATGCCTGGCATGGACGCTTCTCGCTGCTGCTCCGGGAACTTATCCCTGCGACGCTGGACGCTGGACGCTCCAGTTTGTGCCCGGTTTGTGGTGATCTGTGGTCGGATGTCGACATACAGTCTGCAGGGGGCGGATCGGTCCTCTTGCGGCTGGTGGAGACCTGCCCCCGCGGACATGGACAGTGTCGCTGGAGGCCGGTTCAGGAAAGCTAAGTAGTCCTGAACTGCTAATCGCGGCAACCACAGCCACTGGATCCGGGCTGCAGCATCACGGAGCCGGGACGGGAGCCCCCGACGTAGCAGCGGCGGCGGCATGCTGCCCCCATCCAGCAGTCTATACGCGGGATGGGTCAGCTGACCTGGCAGCCGCCGTCTGGTGACCTGGTGGGGCCCAGCACCGCCGGGGGAGACCACAACGGCCTGGTCCGGTCCCCATGATGAACCGGGCTCTGGGACGGTCAGCTCCGTTGCTCGCCGGACTGAATGGAGCTCGGTCTTCCCAGAGGAGACGGTCTGGTTCATCCTCCTCTGTTTCCTCCTCTGACCTGGAGATATCTCACTTGTCATCGTTTTGGAGATATACTGGGTCTAACGGCTGTTAACTGTTTTAACGGCTGTTAACTGGAGTTAGCACTAGAATCACAGGACCTGGCATGAAAAGGAGTGCTGGACACTAGCAGCTCCCCTAGTACACCAGATTTTTCCTGGTGTACTGAAACTTGAATATCCCCCTTGGGGGATTAATAAAGTATTTTTGAATTGAATTGAAACATATTTCATTTTGCCAATGGGTGGCACTACAACCGTTCCTGAATTTTATACAGTAGATATGTTCAGAAGCCCACAGAACATTGGGGGTACGTCGCCTTTATAGAGAGTGGAGGTGCTGCCATCTAGAGGATCAGAATACTAACTACGATATTTGAGACTCTGAAATGTATATTGACGCTCCGCCTGGCAACCCCAGTGACACAAAGTGGATGCAATTGACATCAATGGCAGCCAATTAGATAACTAATTTGTGCATCTGAGGTATTTTTGTTGATAACGTAGTGGCGGCTGTGGCTAGGGTTAACGTAGCGTGTCTCTAGGTGCTCAATAAAACCCGCCAATATTCACTACCGACGGGCTGGTCATCGAGCACAATAAATTAGGCAACCTTTTCTGTTATTGCCAATGCCTTTTTGCCGTCGGCAGGAAGTTTTTGGCGCTTTGACAGTGGACAGTGCTGGTTGTTTGAGGAAGGTAGAGATTAGATTTTTCATCGTCTCGGTGGTCTTTTGAAAGTCGTTTATGGTTCTTTTTCAAATGCGCTATGAGGTTAGCCATATTAAACTTCCTCAGTTCTGTGCCACCACGGAAAACTTGTGCATGGCAAATTTTGCACTCAGTGACAGCATCTTTGTCCATCTTTAGGGCAAGGTACTGCCAGATGGCCAACATTATTTCTTCCAAGGGCACATATGCTGGTTATTGTTGTAGTCACATGAGCTCTATATGCTGGAGATGAGGACTCTTTTTCTTCCCGAGCGCACCACGTGTTTTACCGCCACCTAATGCTGTGTTGCAGTATAAACTGCAGTTACCTATTTGCACAGAGCAGAACAGACTGCTTTAATATCGGAGACTTTACATGATGTCCCATATCATCAAATATTCTTTTTTTTTGGCTGATATTCGACCGATATCCGATATCAATATCGGATCTGGACAGCCCTAGCAGCAACCATTGCCTGGTGCAATTATTATTATTATTATTTTTCAACAATGAGTAATTTCTTCCTCCATGACAGTGGTACAGGGGGATGATTTTTTTTTGTATCACATCAGACAAACTTAAATTAAGCAATAAAATGAATAAATATGACCGATCAAGTCCCTGCATGTCATTTGAAATTGTTTGGTCATTAGCTCGCCATTGGTTCTGCTTTTGGCTCATTCCGATTTTAGAAACTTAGCACTTAACATACTAGAAAAAGCACTGGGAGAGCGCAGACCTCCGCCAAGCACAACAATTCCCCCATATAGCAATTCACAGATTGCGATAAAATCCACCTTCTGGATCAGATCCGGATCAGCCTTTGAAATTTGATAGAGGTTCCCATTGTCAATCCCTGAGTCAAATTTCATGAGTTTTGGGCAATAATTAACGGAGATATTGAGAAACGAAATTTTTGGCCCCATTGACCGCAATGTTATCGAAAATTGTAAATAAATGTTATTGAAAAGTGATCCAGAATCCAGGATTTCTTCCGGATCACATCCAAAATGAAATCAGTTCTTTCTTTTTACATTTCTGACAACTCCTGAAAATTTCATCAAAATCCATCCATAACTTTTTGAGTTATCTTGAACACAGACAGATAATTGCCGGCAAAAACATAACCTCCTTGGCGGAGATAAATATTAACTGATAAGCTTAAAAAATAGGTCATGGTAATATTATAAAAAGAATATGTTTTCCTGTGCTCGTGTGGATTGCATAAACAGACATCCGCGACTTGCTGTAGTTAGCCTGGGCAGGATCTAAATACAAAGAAAGGAGCTTAGGTTAATCGTGCAAACCGCAGAACTCATATCATGTCACCATTGAAATAGCAATAAACACGAGTAATCCTGCTACACTGGCTGAGGCTGTCTGTGCAGTTCCAACTGGAAGAGTCCTGAAATTACTTTCTGTGCACGGTTCGACTCAGTCCCGTCCAGGCTAGGGTTGGGAATCTAGAACCGGTTCCTGTAGAGAACCGGTTCCTGCAGAGAACCGGTTCTCTACAGGAACCGGTTCCGTGTGTTTCAGTTCCATGGAATTGTTTGGCAGTTTATCTAGCGATTCTCTTATCAATTCCTACCAGCACGAATCTCACATAATTTACGCAAGTTACGTACAGTCAATTCCAGAAAGCACTTACGTATTAAGTTACGCCGGTTTAGCACGCGCATTGCAGTTTTAAACAACAATGGCGCCCACCAGGTTCAAACGCTCCAAAGTTTGGCTTCACTTCACCAAAGAAAGATGGCAACAAGGCAACTAGCAGTCATTGTAAAGTGGAGATAACAGCGTCAGGAGAGAACACGGCTAACATGCAGAAACATTTGAACACACAACATGCGATAACGAGTGTCGTGTTTTTGATGCTTCAGACTGATGGATCTCAACCCAGCAGCAGTAGCCAAGCTAAGATCACCTCTGGTAACTCTGGTTAGTAGCTATCCCACTGCCTATGTGCTTCTTTGTAAAACACGCTATAACATTAACGCTATGCTATTAAACGAATGCCTTCTGCATTACATTTAGAAGATGACCATGACAAGCGAGAGAGAGAGAGTCTGGCTGGTTCAGAGGCTGGAAGACATGATTATTTTTCTTTAAAAGAATTGTTAATTCTTCATAGTATTTGCAGATTTGTACTATGCACTGTTCTGTTGTATTTGATAGTATTTATCTTTCTTTATTATTATTTTTGAGTGCTTAGTGTGCTCATATATCCTTTTAAAAAGGAGATTTTTTCATTTCTATCAGGAAAAATCTGTTAGTAAAATGTTACACATTCTTGTGTATTTGCACAGTTACATATTACAACAGTTAACACGTTATCCAGGCTTTAGGCCTCTTTGACCTCGCTGTTGAGTTTGTAGGGTCGTAACTTCTAAGTTAAAAAAAATTGATGCTAATAAAACTGTTTATTCTCTTTTTTACCTAAATTAGAATCGATAAGAGAATTGATAAAGAATCGAAACGGGTCCAGACCAAAGTTCTGACCCTGGTTTGTCCTTTACGTTCACGTTGATTCAGAGTTTTCATATGTTTTACATATTCTGTTGCAGACAGAAGTGCTTCTTAAACGCTGTGTGGCGACTGCAGAGTCAGAACAGGAGGAGGATTCTTCCCATTCCTAATCAATATGATGTGGGTCCACCCTTGCAGCTGCTTGAACAGCTTCAACACTTCTAGGAAGTGTGTTTATTGGGGATTTTTGACCCTTCTTCCAGAAGTGCATTTCTGAGGTCACACACTGATGTTGGCCCAGAAGGTCAACATCCCAGAAGTCTTCTATCAGGTTTTGGTCAGGACTTTGCAGGCCACTCCGGCAGTGTTGGGGAGTAACGGATTACATGTAACGGCGTTACGGTAAAAGGATACAAAATAAAAGTAACTGTAATCCGTTACAGTACAAGATAAATACGATGTAATCAGATTACAGATACATTCAATGAGAATGGGGATTACTTAAAAGGATTACAATTTGTGTGAGGTTGGCTCATTTTTGGCCCCCTTTATTTCATTAATTATTGATTGATTTATTCATTTATTATTAGGCTAATTCATATTATTTCTGCGGTATGGTTTTGGCTTTCGTCGGCATCCAATGATACGCTGTTTGTTACGTAATGACGAGTCGTACAGAGAGAGCGCGCGGTATGTTACCCAGTCCAGAGCTAGCAGTCGTTCGTGGAAAATGGAGAAAAATGCCTTGACTGGATGGAAATTCAAAACACATTTTATATTCAAAGAAGACAAGGGCAGCAACATCATTGTGCAGTGCAAGCTGTGCCTGCCGAAAGTCCAACTGTTGTCATCATCGAAGGATTCGACTTCAAATTTGAAGAAACACCTCACGGTAAGACTATTAATTTTCAGCATGCCTCAGCACTTGCAGCTAATACATTCTCGGAGGAGAAAAATATGATGGGATGGGGAGGCTTTTCTTTTCAAAACATTGGTATCGTCAGGCCCTTAATGTCCCTGTTGAGTCATGTCATAAGAGTTGTTTTTATTCGTTTGTCTCTTCTATTTGAATGCAATTTCATTCATTTTAATGCATTTTGTCCGGCTTAATGCTGTTCCTTACGCCGGACAAGGCACTGTAAAGGAGGATGTCTGGCCACCCTATTTCGAGCTCATTTAGCCATCGTTGACTGGCTAACAACTACCAGAGGATGAGGAGTTGTCGTTAGAGCTCAGAACCCTCCCCTCCTCCGGCGGCATATTTGACTTGTTTACGTGTTGTGTGTTGTGTACTCAGTAGCACTGGATAACAGTGCCTGGAAATAAATCACTGCTGTGTGGAAAACTATTCCAATGCTTCACACGAGTGTCGTGGAAAAGTCGAAATCTATGAGAAGTAGTTTCGAGTAGTTCGCTACTTCTGTCACGTTTGTACTGTAGCTTAGCTTGTTAGCAGCTGTATTTCCATTGGAGGTAGCTAGCTTGTAGGGAGGGCAGCTCACTAGCTACAAAGCTTGCCCAACACTTTCTTTTCACATCACCAGCGTGCAGATATGCAAGCCAATTTACACAAACTTCTGTCCCGTTACTTGTATATACATTCAGAATCGCCAAATATTAATTTTGACTAGGGGTGTGACGAGATCTCGTGGCACGAGATCTCGCGAGATTTAAGTTGACGATATTTCTCGTTGTGTTCAAAATCTGTCTCGCGAGATTTGTGAGCTATCCAAACTTTTATTTGTGACCTGTGGTGGCAGTAATGCGCCTTTGCTACGTACAGTCATTGGCTAAGTCTAGCCTGCCAGAACATAAAGAAGGACTAGGAAAAGAAGAAGAAAAAGAAGAGAAGAGCCAGAAGAGTCCAACAGTTTAAAACAGGCTGAGAGGGAAGTTGAAAACTACAGAAAAGAGGCTTCTATCCCTCTCAGTGGCTGCCCTCTGAAATGGTGGCTAGAACACTGCTACCAATATCCTTTGCTGTCACATACTTAGACTTTATTTGCACTATTTGAACTCTGTGTTGACAGAGTAGAACTTTGATTTAAGTTTACACATGTTGTTTGCACTTAAATAAAATTAATTTTTTTTCATTTAACTTTAATAAAGTTTAGTTTTTGTTTCAATTTTTGTTAGTTTCAGTTTATTAAAAGCTCATGCTAAGATTTTTCATGTAAAGATTTATAAAACATTTCAAAAATGCATGTGCAACCATTAAAAAAGGCTTTTTTTTTCAGTCATATATAGTTTGTCATAGTAATTTTGTTAAAATCTCGTCTCGTCTCGTTCTCGTGAACCCAATATCGTGTCTCGTCTCGTCTCGTGTGCTGAGTGTATCGTCACACCCCTAATTTTGACTGATCCATTCTGGCGGGGGAAAATATCGCGCCTCAGTGACATTTCCCCTGACAACCGATTGCGTCTCCTGCCATCATGGCCAGGCTGAGTCTGACCGGCCCAAACCCCGCCCAGATCATAGCAATTCGGCACATGATCCCTCATTCTCATATTCACTTCACTTCACATTCGTTAAAAATGCATTTCCACTCAGTGGTGTTATTGTGCATTTAGCCTTATCTGGGGGAATGGTTTTCATGAACATGAATTGAATGAGTGCTGCTGCCTTAAACATATAATTATTCATTATTTTATATTTCTTATATCTTTTTTCTCTCTCTCCAGAGAAAGCATCCAGGTGTTCTGAAAGGCACATCTAGTCCATTGGATACTCAGGAAGATGACCTGGCAGGCAGTTCTACCCCAGCAGCTACTCAACCCCCCTTGAAGCAAGCAAGGATCACACCAGTGTGCAATGTGTCACAGGAACGTGTAAACAAGCTGGTATTCGATTTTGTGGTAGATGATGTGCAGTGCTTTTCAGTGGTGGAGCAGCCATCATTCCGCAAGCTGGTTCAAGGTCTCAGTGGTGGAAAAAAACCAATGTGTCGAAAGACTTTAATGCAGCGGATTGATGAAGAGTTTGCCATAATGAAGCAGTCTATTGCGTCTAAACTCATTGATGTGGAGAGTGTCTGCACCACAGCAGACATCTGGTCAGCCCAAAACCGTAGCTTCTTTGGAGTTACATGTCATTGGATCGATAAACACACTTTAGAGAGACGCTCTGCTGCTTTGGCCTGCACCCGCCTTAAAGGTCGACACACATACGATGCAGTTGCATCTACACTTAACGAAATCCATGCGGAATACAAAATTCAGACCAAAGTCAGATCCACTGTCACTGACAATGGAAGCAATTTTGTAAAAGCATTTAGGGAATATGGTGTTAGTGAGGAGGAAGATGATGATGGTGGTGATGGTGTGACATTTGTAGATGTCGGTGCTCTTCTTCAAGAAGAGGAAGATGAGCAGTTTTTTCTTCCACCACACCAGCGCTGTGCAGCCCATACATTAAATTTAATAGCTACTAATGAGGTTCACAAGGCAGGTGGGAATGGGCCATCACGCAAGTTGTATAGGAGTGCAACAGCAAAGTGCTCTTCGATCTGGAACAAAGCACATAGATCGTCATTGGCGGCCGAGGCCATTCAGGAAATTGCAAAAATGCAATTCATTGTCCCATCAGTAACCCGATGGAGTTCAGAATTCAGGGCCATCTCAAAAGTTGTACAGCTTTCAGAAGAACAGCTAAGGGCCATTTGTGAAAAGCTTGATACACCAATGTTTCACCCACAAGAGGCTGCATTCCTCAAAGAATACTCTGAGGCTCTGCAGCCTTTAGCGTCAGCAATTGACATTCTTCAGGGTGAGAACAAATGTTTCTTAGGATTTGTTGTCCCTACTTTACTGAGCCTGAAGGCAAAGCTGGCTGAGAAGTTGCCTCATGTCATTTACACTGCACACATCATCAACACCATCATTGACGCTGTAGATGAGAGGTTTGAATCAGTGTTAGCCTGTCATGAAGCACAAATGGCAACTACAACATTGCCAAAGTTCCGTTTATGTTGGCTCAGTCCTGACAAAAGAGATGAAATGAGAAGAATGCTGCTGCAGGAAGCTGTTGCACTAGAACAACAACAACAACAACAACAGGGTCCAGTTGAAATGACAAATGATGACACTGCCAGATCTGATGACTCCGATGAGTTTTTTTGTGTTTGGAAATGACACATGTAGTACATCTGACTGTAAAGCTTATGATGAAGTCAGGAAGTACTTGGAGGATTCAGATAACAGCATTACATCACTTAAGGCATTGCCCATAATTAAACAACTTTTTATGAAGTACAACACAACGCTACCATCAAGTGCTCCAGTGGAGCGGCTGTTTAGTTTAGGAGGGAAAATTTTAACTCCACCGAGGAACAGGATGACAGACAGCCACATGGAGCAGATCCTCCTGCTCCGTTATAATAAACAGCACTATGCTGATTGTCCAGAGCTATAAAGCTGTTCAATGGCATTTGAGAGTAGAGTAGATTGTCAAAATTAAGGTACTACTCTAACTTCCTCTGCCTTCCTCACTGTCTTCTCTCTCTCTCTCTCTCTCTCTCTCTCTCTCACTACACACACACACACACACACACACACACACACACACACACACACACACACACTCACCTCACACAATTATAAAGTGTACAAAGAAACAAAAATGCCCCTTTGATGTATTACATGTGCATTTTAAATTCAAAAGTTGACTTAAATCTTGACACAAGTTGTAGTGTCAACCGTTGTATTGAGTGCTGTTTTTTTATTCTTTTAATTTGCTTGTGACTATGGAACTCTTATTTTTGGATTTTGTGTTTGGACTTTTGATAATTACCTGGATCTTTTCGTTTGCCTGGAATTAATGGGACTTTTCAGTTTTTATTTGCATTCTAATTCTAAGTCATTCTAATTTTGAACTTTTTTGAACTACCAGGTCTTGTAAAAAATACCCTTTCGACAAAGTAAAGACAAAAAGACTGAACCTGCTTTGCCTCTGCCTCTCTCTGCATCTGAGTCTAAAATGTGATCTAGTGGTAAAGTTAAGATACTCTTTGATGAACTCCGGAGTATCCAATCACTGGGTGTTTCATGTCCTAGCAAGGCTAGAACACTTGACATTGGGAAACTGTGTGAAAATCTTAAAAGTCTGGTGCTGGCATCTCTTCTTGTGGACCTCCTGTGATTGCCTGTCAGCAATTCCCTCCCAGTTTAGTACTCTTTTAAGGTTCACACTGTCAATTCTCACAAATAAAATGTTGAACATGGGTTTAATGCTCATTTAAACCTTAAGTAATCCAAAAGTAATCCAAAAGTAATCAGTTACATTACTTTGTAAAAGTAATCCAAAAGTTACAGTACAATTACATTTTAATCAAGGTAACTTGTAACTGTAACGGATTACATTTATAAAGTAACTTACCCAACACTGCACTCCGGTCACTGCTTGGGCTGACGGGTGGCTTAATTGGCCACGCCTCAAAATGTCTCCGAAATTTTCTAGTTTATTTTATCATTCCCCCTAATTCATTCATTCATTCATTCATTGTTTTATAGGCTTGTGCTAGTGCCGAGGGCTACAGTAGCCTCATACTGCTGTTCTTTGGGCCAGAATCGTCCGGGACTCTCAGCAAGACTATGAGTAGTACGAGATTGAATGTTAACGAAAACTCACCCGGCTGTATTCATTTGGAACAAAGTCCTTTCTGTTGATATTTTTCACCCACGTCTTCCTAACTTCTTGTTCTGCAAACAAGGCAGTCTTCGTGCAGTAAAGGCTTGTGTATTTCACACACTATCTTCTTCCATTGTTGAATTTTCACGCCATTGTTGGCACAGTTTATGACGGAACATGTATTCCCACTCGACCGACTCGACATTATAAAAATATATATTTGTAGAAAGAGAAAAAAAAAAGCCGGTGAAAGTGTCGCTCTGTGGCACACTACGCCAATGGCGGATGGAGTACTTCCAGGGGGCTGGCCCGAAAAGGTCTATAGATTTACATTCTCTGTTAACCGACAGGAGCCCAACAATACAACCTGTGTGATGTTACAAGTCCCTGCAGTGCCAGAATAAAGTGCTCGTTCCGTGCAGAGAAAACCGGGCTGTTTCTTTTGTTGTTGTTAGCGTTTTAGCTGCTAATTACGAGCTAAAAATAGCACAATACCAGTGGTTTGATTACTACGGTTCAGAGACCAGAGGCTGTGAAGGTAACAGAAAGACCACAGTTGAGCCTTTGTCTTGTTTCGCTACTTTTTTGCAGTTTTTAAACATATTTTAAACACATTATTTAGAATCAGGGGGGCTTCGGCTCCAGTTCGCGGATTTTGATTTATGCGGGGGGGCGGCCGCTGGTCCCATAACCGTGAAAAATAAGGGATCACTGTACTACAATACATGACTCTAATTGAAATTAGTGGTATGATGCTTAATAACTGCATAATAAAACATGAATTTGTTACCTTCTAACATCTCTTTTGTTATTAGATTTGTTGCAAATTTGCTGCAGATGCAGCTCATCAAATTATATCAATCAATCTAATTGGGTGATAGATCGATTAAAGGTGGGGTAGGTGTTCTTTGAAAAAACGTTTCCATCAATCCAACTCAAGTGAGATTTTGAAAATATACACTCCCTCCCTCCTCCCAAAGGCTCCGCCTCCTCCTCTTCAGCCCACCCCTCGAAACCACGCCTTCACACGATTCACGACTACATGAACCGCAGGGAGGGAGGGAGGGGTGGGTGGGAGTGCATTCATATTTGATGGACGTATTAGGCAGCCAATAAATGTAAAGATGATCAGTACATTGATTGGTCAGAGTTTTTCTCTGATTATACCCTCTAGACTGGACCAAAACGTTTGTTTTTTTTTGCAAACATTTTATTTCAGAGGGTGCAATGGGAATGTGAAAAAGTTTTCAGGCAATATTGTAAAAAGTGCTGCAAAAAAAGAACACCTACCCTACCTTTAAGGTGATGGATGTCAAATAGATCCCATCTGATACGTAACAGAAGCATATCAACAAATTCAAGAGAGGTCATCCTCTGAGGATTCTTCGTCTATGACACATGTGTCAAACACAAGGCCCGCGGGCCAGATGTGGCCCGCAACATCAATTTATGTGGCCCCCGAGAGCTTGTGCATTATTGGCTTGAATTTTAAACCAAAATTTTAAGACTTAAAATAAGCTTACACCGCTCTAAAGCGCATATTGACAACAAACTACATCTCCCACAATGCATTTCGTCGTCACCCACAACGATAACTGTATCTCACCATGAGAAATACATCAAGACAATTTTCAGAACTCTCTTGAATTTGATGGACAAATTCAAGAGAGTTCATCCTCTGAAGATTCTTCATCTAAGATATTTCTGATGATGCTGCTTTACCTTCAGATATTCCACTAATATGCTTAAAAGACTAACTTCTACTTCCCTTTAGAAACTAAACAAGGAGCAGACCAATACATTTGCCCTCCAGAGCAGATGACTTGGACCGCTGCTCGGGACTTCTGCAGAACTCACTACACAGACCTGACCAGCTTGAGGAACGACGAAGAGTACCACACGGTTCAGGAGGTGTCCAACGGGCTGCCGGTGTACGTGGGCCTCTTCAGGGACCCCTAGGAGTGGTCAGACCAGTCCGATTCCTCTATGAGGTACTGGAGGCCAAAGCAGCCCATTCACGTGGGGGATACTCAGGACTGTGTTGCTCTGCTGAAGGAGGAATCCGGTTGATGGGGAGACAAAACCTGCACAGAAGCAAATCTGTTCCTCTGCACCTGCCGTGAGCAAAGATCCAAAACATTTTTATTCCTGTGAACAAATATCCAACTGAATGGCCACGATAATCTGAAAACGTGGTGTTTGGTTTTGTTTTTCCTCCAATAGAAAAGAGAAAAATCCAGATCATCAGAGTGAGGATGGAGCTACTGAACTCAATGTTGGATCTGAATGAATCCTCTGTACAAGACAGCATCCTGGAGCAGGTAAAACACAAACGCACTTCAGTGCTGTCAGGGCCGGACTGGTACCAGGCCTGGACTGGTACCAGGGGCGGACTGGTACCAGGGCCGGATTGGTACCAAAGCCGGACTGGTACCAGGGGCAGACTGGTACCAGGGCCGGACTGGTACCAGGGGCGGACTGGTAATCTGTGGGTTCTGAGAAAAGTCTAGAACGGCCGTCCCGTCTTCGGCCGTCGGCCCTGTTCAGTAACCAAAATTTTCATTCTATCAACTAACATCAGGGGGCGCTAAGACAATCATTTATTATTTACAGGCCTAAAAACTAGGGATGCGCGCAATTAGTCGTCTAAACGATTAAACGTCCGCCCACTTACTAGTCGGCACCAGAAATATTAGTCGCTTAAACCAATTTGTGTTTTATTGATGTACAAGGCCGCTTAACTGTCACCCCGCCACTAGTCGGGGCTACAGAGCCGTCAGACAGCAGACCCCCATTTCCGCGCCAATGCTCGAGTAGACTGGAGTTTTAAAACGGCACGGTGGGAAGATGGCCTCTCGCAAAACCAGCGCGGTTTTGGCGGTACTTTAATCTAGAAAATGAAAACAAGGTAGTATGTAGACTGTGTCAGAAACAACTGGCATACAATCACTCAACTGGAGCAATGCGCAACCACATTCAACTCAAGCATTTGGATGTTAATCTGCACGAGACGACGGCTGTTGATGCTAGCGGTGCTAGCCACACTCAGGCTGATTTGACATTGTTTACCCGGAGACGTGTTCTCCCGTCCGGTCTGAGAGGATAATGCAGCTCCTTTTTTTTAGACTAGTCGACTAGTCTTAATTAAAATTTTCGTTTAGTCGACAAGGAAATTAGTCGCCAGGAACATCCCTAGTAAAAACCAACAAAGCAGACTAACGTTAGTTAGTGATGGTGAGATGAAGCCTCGTGAAGCATCGTAACACTTCAGCCAATTGGTTCGAGAAAAGGTCATTTCTTGACACTTCATATGCACATGACACCACCTACTGGTCAGGTTTATAATCACAGCCAGCTGAATCTTAAGATGTGATGCGTTGAATTTATGTATCAGTTATGGCTCTTGCGAATGACTGTGAATAACAAAATGTGTATGACCAAATAATTGGTCTACATAAATGATCAAGTGCATAATAAAATATTGTTTGAATATAATCTCTGTTTAATGTGTCCCAAAGTAATATCATAAGAACGGGGAAGACATGACAAGACAAGACAAAGGGCCGACGAGCCGGGAGTCGAACTCACGGCCAGCCACATGAGGACTGTAGCCTCTGTACATGGACCGCCTGCCGTAACCACTCCGCTACCGGGGCGGATCAGTTTTACTGTCATTTTAAGAAAATCAGCTGAGCTTATTTGGGCAGAGAACAGTGAAAGTGTTTGTGCAACTACAGTAACTTGGACAATGATGACCATTAAAGGGGTGATTTTTTTTTGTATATTTATTCAGAAATAGCAATTTTTCCACAGTTTTTGGTTTTAACCGATTCCTTTTTTTAGACACAATCTCTCCAGCCTTGGAGAACACCCTTTCACATGGCACAGAGAATGCTGGGCTGATAGCCGATAGCCAATGGGATGCCAGAATGATGCTAAGCGATAGCCAATGGAATGCCAGGAAGATGCTAAGCGATAGACAATGGGATGCCAGGAAAAATGCTAAGCGATAGCCAATGGGATTCCAGGAAGATGCTAAGTGATAGCCAATAGCAGAGCAGCTTGGACGCACCGCTTTCAAACTGAGATACAGAGCCAACAGCTATGTTTACGTTAAGTAAACTCTGGAAGCTGCGAGTAGCAGCGCTACTGGATTTATTCCTTTTGTATCCTGACATTTCTTTCGTAACAATTTCTGTAGTTTCCGAAACTAAACTGTAATTTACACCGCTCAAATGTTACGTGAGGCACTCATGCGACATATCTTTGGAAAGCTAAGATTCTTGTGATTCAATCAATGTAAAGCATTTCAGGATATAATCATAACAGCAGGTACAATCAACGCCTTTGTCACACCACAAACAAACAAACAAGCAGTTACGAAATCAACGCAACTCACCTAATGAGCGTTATAAAAGTCGCCCGATCAAAAATATTCCCACAAAAATGGTCTGGTTAAACTCACAAAGGTCCAGTCGATCCAATCCAGTAAAGTATTTAGTCCAAAATGCATTATTATACCAGGAAGTATCCACAAAAACGCCACTGGTAGCTGGTCGGTGTTCAGTAACTTTCGTGTTTTCTTTGTCATAAAACGCTTCCTCCTGTGTTGACATACTTGTGTCTGGTCTCAAAATGGAGGGGGGCATCTGAACTTTCGATTGACACCTCATACAGCCATACAGCAGTTTCCCTGTCCTGTCCACAACCTACAATAGCCAATAAGGGCGAACGTTGAAACAAAGCCATGTCCTACTTTGCCTCAGGAAAAAAACAGCCAGTTAGAATCAATTGTGCTGATGACTGACGCATTGAATAGCCAATGAAATTCTGAAAACATCGATGTGACGGTCGAGGGGGTGGAGATAACGGGGAAACAAAGGGACCGATGCGTAAATGGTAATTAGATAGTCTCATGAACGCGCGTCATCGTGCGCCTCAGCAAGACGCACCAGTGTGGCTTATTTCTCAGCGTTTTTTCAGTTTGGGAGCGTATTTATTGTAGAAAATGGTGAAAAGGACTGTCCAAGAAGGAAGAGGAGGAATTTGCTCGTCGTGAAAGTGACGTGTCAGGAGAGGGGATCAGATAAGATCAGATAACAGAGCGCCTGCGCAGAAGACATTTCCTCCGTCGGAGAAGATTTTGCTCTGCATACGTAAGTATTTGACTAAATTGTGACTTATATTACAGCTTATATTATATTATTACGTATATATTGTATCATAATTGGTAGTATTATTCATATTATATTACGTTTTACTGTATATTTCGACATAAACAAGTTTTACTTTGAATAAATACAAAAGCCTTTGTGTGTGTGTGGGGGGAGGAGTATGTGTGAGTTGTTTGTTGGGGTGTGTGTGTGTGTGTGTGGGGGGGGGGTTCATTGTGTAAAGTAGTACAATACAGAAAAGATGGAACATTTTGTAAATGACTTATTTCTTTATTTTCACATAATGGTCAGTCATCTGAGGACTCAGATGTGGATTAGGAGCCAGTCAGAAAGTGGTCACATAGAGGGTCAAAGGTGCAGATGGACTTTGGCAACTGTGTATTCATTTTGAAATGAAACAATTTTTGTGTAGCACATATTTATGTTTTTGTATTTATTTTTTTCATTGTTGTCCAGGTGTATGGGTGGAGAGGAGCGATCCCTCTGCACCAAAGGCATTCTGGGAGACCCTCGCCGAGCAGCTGGCAGAAGCAGGGTCTTCCTCCACAGCCAGACCTGTCCCACCTCCTGCTCCACGTGGAGCACATCACATAATGGTTTTTATCAGTGGGCAGAGGACTACTGGTAGGCTGAAGTGCAGGCACTGTCATGCTAAAACACAGTTGAAATGCTCCTCATGTGATGTGCCTTTGTGCTTGATACCGACTAGAGATTGCTACAGTGACTGGCATGCTGCCAACCTGTAAATGGTTATAATTGTAAATATGTTCAAATATGTGAATAGTTTGCTGTGTTGTAAAAGATAGTCATTTTTTTATATAAATTACATTTTCCACAACAACACTTGTTTTGACTCTTTTTATATGCAAAATTTAGATTTATGTTTCAGTAACTTTTTTTCAGCAATATTGATAGTGAATCTGGATGTGGGATAGGATACCTCTAAGTGTCACCTTTCATTAGAGGCCAAGATTATGACTGTACGATGAAGCGTTCAAGAGTTATGTCCTTTTATCCGAGGTATGTGGCCATGTTTATCCAAGTGCCATTTTGGAGTCTCCAAATGGCCATTTTTGGAAACGCCTAGACATACTCTTGCAAAAACGTGTGTAAAATACTCATTTTTAGTGGTATTGTTATCAAATTTGAACTTGCACTAGGTAAGGCTTCATGCCGTGGTCCCATTGTGTTTTCCAGCTAATAAGTCACAGCTGCACTCATCTGCAGACATCTGTTTACAAAAAAAATTCAGGCGGAAATAAAAAAACTTATATTTCAGTGTGTTCAAACTTAGATTACTCAATGCTAGTAGCACTTACAGTGATTCTGACAGTTGGGGGAAAAAACTTCAGAGTGTTTCCCTTTCAAAAGAGACCAAAACCATCCATGTGCTATAAACGGTTCAAGAACAGCTTTCAATTTACTTTGGGTATGTCTTGGATAGGCGTTTTATGCAAATTATACAGGAATGTTAAGGGGTTAAACAGGTTGTGTAACAGGCTATTTGTTAGGGTATTAAATGCATGTCAAACGTGCTATTTAGGCTGCATTATTTAGAAGTGCTGTAACTTTGATTTGTGAAAAGACTTCTTTATCATTATCTTTATTTTATCTGAATTTCAATTATACATTGTTAAAGGGGCGTGAATAATTGTATGCCATAATCTAAATAAAATAAAAGGCATTGTGAGAGAATTGTTTTTTGTTTTATCTTTTTCTATGTACTCAAATTTGTCCTCCGTATCAGAGTGGCCTGAATTTGAAATTAAATTCCCGGACTGAGAAAAGGGCCCACTCCAGCCCTGATAAACGGTAATCATTATCTCGTAAAATTTTACCGTGCTTTACCGTAATACCGGTAACAGTTCCATCCCTAGTCCTGTATCTCACTTTCTAGTGTCGGAGCTACTAATTCATCCACTGCAGACTGGTTTACAGGAACCACAGCAGTTCTCATATGCTGGGACCGAGCCCCCGGCCCAGCAACACCTCCCCTGGCCTGCGGTGCTTCATATCAGCATCCCTTCAGACAGACCGGCCTGTCCTGTCTACAGTCTGCTCACATTTCCCACTGTTGTCCAGCCCTGTTCAAGCCTCGCCTCCCAGCAGCAGTCAGGAATCAGTGGAGGATGTCTACACAGAGAAAAAACACTACAACACCAGTGATGAGATTCAACATGACAGCATGCACATATACTGAGACCCACAAATTTATGGACTCAGGAAGTAAACTGTATTTAAAATTATATAAATCATCTCATGTTTCCAGAGCTAAGTCTTCAAAAAGTAGATATTCCATTCTCACTCAAAACTGCTTTGATTCACGTTGTTTTGGTCCCAAACAAAAGCTTAGACTTCTTTCCATCAAATAATAGATGTGAAATTGTTTGAACTCTGGAATGTTCCTTTAATAGTAATGCCATGTGCTTTAAATAGTATAAAATAGTATAAAATAGTAGGGGTGTAACGGTACAATGTGTTCGTACTGAACCGTACTGAACAGACCTTCTGTTTGGTTCAGTCAGTTTATATGCGTTTTTATACGCAGCCATCACAGACCTAGAAGAATAGACTCACAGCTAGAAGTCTTCGGAACAACCCGAAAACCCAAGGTTCCGACCCGACTCGAATCGGGTCTCGGGTCCATTCAAAAGACTAACTCCGGGTTCGGGTCTGAATCGGTACAGTTAGTCTCGGGTCCAGTCGGTGCTCTCTGACAGGCTGGGTCCACGTTTACTCCAGAGAGGTAAAGATATTGGCAGTGGCAGCCAATGTCAGGACTCGGAGCAGTTTAATTAATTATTCATTAACGTGGCGTGTTTGTAATGAAACAACCATGTTGCCGTAGCGTGTTATTAGCGGTTTGCCCTGCAGCTGTAAAGCACAACGGATCACCAACATGACAACACTGGATGAGAGAGAACATATTCACGACACGTCCTAACCGGTGTTGTAGCTATTAGCGTTAGCAGTTGCTACCAATAGCATCTGTATCCACAAAGAAAAAATAACGACGTGGATTTATTGTTGTTTACATCACGTAGCCTATGTAGCAACTGAATCGGGTAGAAGAAGACAACTTTAGGTAAGAAAATCAAGTTTTATTCAACGCTAGTCAACTTTAACATGGGCAACTATGGGCTGGATTGTTTCAGTTCTATTCGCGTAACTCAGTTCAGTTCGTGGTCGAAAGATTCGGGTCGGGTCGGTTCCGGGTCCAAATCATATCTTTCAAGTCTCCTGTTTTGGCCGGGAAAGTCCCGTATTTTACTCTTCTCTCCCGCCGTCCTCCCGTATTAGTATTTTCCCGTAAATCTCCCGTATTTTAACCTGCGTTATTAAAAAAATAATACCGCATCAGGCGGAGTAAAAAAAACAAAACAAACAATAAAACATTCCGATCTGTCACTTGCCTTGCGATAACTGCCACAGTAGTAGCTAGGGATGCACATGGTTAACCGTTTAACCGTTAACCGATAACAGTAACTCTAACCGATTAATACTAACGGTTAATTTTGTTTTTAAGCTACGTAATTCAATCAACTCATGGGGGCGTGTCGACAGGTGCAACAGGCCTCTGATTGGTCAATTCTACATCTGTGTAGAAAAGAGCGGTCATCGAAAATGAGGAAATGCGGAAATGAGGAAGTACCCATATCTGTATGATTCTGGTTCTCCACACTACAAAGACAGCACATATTCTAGTAATTCATGGAGGGAGATTGCGATGAATGTGGGTCTGGATCCGGCCGAGACGGTGAGGAAGTGGAAAAACGCAAGAGATAAGTTTAGTAAGTTTAGCTAGTTCGTGATTGTCGCTCTTGCCTTGTGGCATTGAATAACATAGCGGAGACCGCGCTAGTATAAATCAAAAGTGACGGCAGCATCTCTGCGACAAGCTGACGGCGACACATTGCCGTGAGAGTATACGCGGGGAAGTGTCCGCATGCGTCCACAACAACGCGCGCAACATCGCGGCAGCCAACCCTCCTGGACTTATCGGTTAACGGTTATTAGTCGTTAAAGGGCATCGGTTAATGGTCATAAAAAAAATCTAAAATGTGGATCCCTAGTAGCAGCTACTACAGGTACTGTAGTTGGTAGAGGTTAGTGTGTGCCATCCGATGAGTGACAGCACGCGAAGAAAAAAAAGATTGTTACAGAGAATAGGATATGGTTAGACAACAGAACTGTCTTCTCTCATGTAAATAATCTACTCTGGACTAGTCCACAAATACACTCCTTCCAAAACAGTCATAAAGAATTCAGTCTGCAACAAATGAGTACAAGTTATTAAATGAAAATGGAGAATGGAATGAAAATCAAATGTAAATGTAAATACAAGCAATGTTTTTTTTTTTGTCATTAAAGTTTTGATTTAGTTATTCATACACACCTAACATACAGTCAAACTAGAAAACAAACAGACACCAACGACAAACAATATATCAATCTTGCAGCCATGTACACAAAGACCTCCTGTATATCAATATTTCCTCTACAAAAAAATACGTTTCCAGGCCCTCCTAACATGTTCCTCTTCATTGTTAATTCTAGCCAATATGTGTTCATATGATGCAACTTCCGACATCATTTCCATCCATTTTTTAATATCTGGGACAACTCTACTCTTCCATACTCTGAGGATCGTTCAAGCAGCTGTGACCATTCCAACTTTTAAAACTCCCCTTTCATGTTTAGGTATATTTAGCATTTCTGTTTGGTCCCCTAACAAACGCAATCTTGGTGATACAGGTACCGCCACCCCCAACCACTTATTTACATGGTTCAGTACTTTCTCCCAAAATGGGTACACTAGCTTACATCCCCAAATCACATGTAAAAAAGTCCCTATTTCACTCTGACATTTCCAACATAAATTATTTCCTATTAAGCCCATTCGATGTAGTTTTGAAGGAGTGAAATAAAATCTATGGATTATCTTATACTGAATAAATTTCCCTTTCGCCTCTCTCATGTGTTTCCCTGTATTTGATAATATATTTAACCAGTCCTGTTTACTTAAATCACCCCCTAGGTCTCTCTGCCAAACGATCCTCAGAGTTTCACACGTATCTTCTCGTAAACCATTAAATGTTTTGTAGAATATGGCTGCTCTGTGTGCAATACTGGGTAGATCCAAAACTTCCATCAATGTATTCTTATTGTGACTAAAGTTACCCCTTGTGATACAATCCCTCATTTGCAAATACTTCCAAAAGTTACCTTTATATTCCAGATTATATTTTTGCATAATATCAGTAAACGGCATTAATACTCCATCCACACACAGATCACTCAGTTTACGTATCCCTCCTACAAGCCATTTATTCCAATAAACAGATTTTTCCCAATACGGATGGCTGGATTATGCCATAGAGAGGCGTAAGGTTGTCTTAAGTGGGAGATACTATACATTTTATGAATTTCTCTCCAAACTATTTTAGAGTAAGACAACACTGGATTCGAAAAATAATTATGTCCTGAAACTGTTACATCATGTGAGAGAACATCCAGAGGTTCAAATGGGTTAGTTAGTTCCCTTTCAATTTTGATCCAGCTCAGTTCCTGATCTATCCCCTTCCAGTGTTTTATCAATCTAGACATTTCAAATGATATATTATATAGTCTTACATTGGGTAGGCCCATACCTCCTATCTCCCTAGGTGACCACATCTTTTTTATATTAATCCTTGGTCTTTTTTTATCCCATAAAAAATCTTTAATGATTCTAATGATGTTTAAACAATTGTGGTGCTATACTGACTGGTAACATCATGGAGACATAATTGAATTGTGGTGCAACCACCATTTTAATTACATTAATTTTTCCCCACAATGTGAGCTTCAATTTCCCCCATTTATCCATGTTCATTTTTATTTTCTGGAGGAGTGGTTCCATATTTGAGAGCATTATTTCGTCAAGATTTGGGTTTAATTGAATGCCTAGATATTTCATACCTGAAGGTAGAAACTTAAAGCCATAACAAGTGATAACCCCAGAGTGACATGTATGTGATATTGGCATACATTTGGATTTATTCCAGTTTCTTTTGTAACCTGATAATCTAGAATACCATTCAATACATTCAAGTAACACTGGCAGGGAGTCCCCAGGGTCTTCTAGAACTGCTAAAATGTCATCGGCATACATAAATAGCTTGTGCTCTCCACTCCCCGCCACCACACCCTAAATTCTCACCTCAGCTCTGATTGCTACAGCTAATGGCTCAAGTACCATAGTAAAGAGCAATGGGGAGAGCACACCCTTGTCTCGTCCCTCTGGAAAGACAGAAAAAATCAGATATCAACCCATTTGTAAGAACAGCTGCTCTCGGACCAGAGTAAAGTATCTTCACCCAGTTACAGAAGCCAGGACCCAAACCAAATTTTGAAAGAGTCAACCTAAGGGAACTCCCACTCCACCCGGTCAAAAGCCTTCTCAGCATCAAGTAAAAAAGCTGCTACTGGTACCGGATTAGAGCGATTCATATGTATCAGATGAATGAGCCTTCGCATGTTATCAACCGAGGACCTTTTTTTAATAAAACCTACTTGATCCCCATGTATAATGTCTGGCAATATTTTCTCTAAACGTGACGCCAAGGTCTTTGTCAAAATCTTACAATCCACCCCAAGTAGACTCACAGGTCTGAAATTAGACGGATCAGAGGTATCTCTGTCCTTTTAGGAATAAGAGAAATTAAAGCATCCTTAAACGTACCAGGTAGTGAACCCCTCTCAAATGCTTCCATGTACACCTTATGAAATATAGGGGCCAAGATATCAATAAATTTCTTATAATATTCAACCGGGAAGCCATCCAAACCAGGTGACTTCCCGGTTTTCATGGATGAAATGGCAGCCCTAATCTCTTCCTCTGTTATTGGAGCATCCAACATGTCTTTTTGCCCATTAGATATGAAAGGCAGATGAATACCTGAAAAAAAAGTTGTTATTTCTTGTGGGTTAAGAGCACAAGAGGATGTGTAAAGATCTTCATAAAAACGTTTAAAAACCTGATTAATTTCTTTTGATGAGGTCACTACACCATGATCCTTCTTAATCATGGGGATATTGTTGGAATTGTCCTGTTGTCTTAATTGTCTCGCTAATAGTCTGCCATTCTTTTCGCCCCCCTCATAGAAATTAGTTTTCAGCCTAAATAAGTCATATTCAGCCTTTTTATTATATATATCATGTAGTTGATATTTCATATTACAAATTGTTTTGTATAAATTGTCTGTATAGTGACTTGCCAAATCTTTCTCTAATTTACGGATCTCTCTGTCCAATGTTTTTTCTTTATTCACGTTTTCCTTTTTCATTTTTGAGGCATGAGCAATAATTTTCCCTCTTACATAAGCCTTAGATGCTTCCCAAACCGATGGAATTGTTTCTGTAGAACCAATATTAATTTCAAAAAAAGATTTAAGATCCTCTGATAACATATTGATAAATGACACATCCTGTAGCCACATGGTGTTAAGCCTCCAACGTCCTCTTTTCACCTTATCTGTGTTCAGGTCAACATGTAACTCTACAGTGGCGTGATCACTAAGGGCAATAGCCCCTATCTCACATTCTACTACTGAATCTATTAATGAGTTAGACATCAGAAAAAAGTCAATCCTTGAATGGGATTTGTGACAGTGGGAGTAAAAGGTATACTCCCTCTCCCGTGGGTTTACCAACCTCCATATGTCCACCAAACTCAAGTCCTCTGCCAGCATATGAATTGCAGCTCTGTCCCTGGGTGAAGATCTACCACTGGGCTTACTTTTATCGATTAGTCCATCCATTACCTGATTAAAATCCCCAGCCAGTATGACCTGACCTTGCATGTTTCCTATCACTCTATTAACTTCATGGAAGAAATCTGGTTCCTCCTTGTATATGTTACATAATACTGTCCTAATTCCATTGATCAAGGCTTCAATACAAATAATTCTACCCTCTTTATCACTATATTGTTTCAGTATAATACAGCTTAAATTTTTAATGAGTATCATCACCCCATTCTGTTTACTCGAATACGAACTATGAAAAACTTTTCCTACCCAGCCTCTTTTAAATTTTCCTGCCTCTTCATCTCCCATTATATGAGACTCCTAAATAAATGCTATGTCTGTATTTTTAGATTTCAGATATGTCAAAACCTTCCTCCTTTTAGTGGGGTTCCCACATCCATTTATGTTCCACGATATTATATTAATGTATCTGTTAGCCATCATTTCTCAATATGTAAATGTTCTTTGACCTCAGTTCTCTCAGCATGGTTTTAATAATAACTAAACACGTACTCAAAAGGTTGTTCAACTCGTTAGGTGTTCTCAGATATACTGTCTTGGTGCAGAAATACAAGCAATGTTAAATGAACAAAAAATATGCAAACCCCTTTAAATAAATACTCTTCATATTTACCCTTTTAGTGTTTTCATTTAGGCTCTAATGAATGTTAACATTATGTCAATGTGACTTTATGCACAGCTGCACTACTTCCTGAACTTCAGCCAGCTGCTTTGTTTCCTGTGTGCCATTAATTGACAAACTGATTAATCCAAGTGTGTCTGACCTCACAGCAATGCTCAGACACACCTGGATTGATCAGTTTGTCCAATAATGGCACATAGGAAACAAAAGAGCTGGCTGAAGTATAAAGAAGTAGTGAAGCTGTGATTTTAGAGATACTGCTCGTGGTGACCCCAGAACATTTCCCTTATTTTCAAATCCAAATCTTGACAGGTATGTTCCTGCTACCTTGGTGCCTAGCGAGTGTTTGTATATTGAAAATGTTTTGGATAAATAAACAACACACTGTTGAAAGAAAATGGTTTTGCATTTTGTTCCCATACTGTACCGAAAATGTATCGAACCGTGACCCCAAAACCGAGGTACGTACCGAACCGTGATTACTGCATACCATTACACCCCTAATAAATATTATAAAATGTTGCATCAGCTAGAAGTCAGAGGTTGCCCTGCTGGCAGGAAACGGGTCCAGACCAAAGTTCTGACCCTGGTTTGTCCTTTACGTTCACGTTGATTCAGAGTTTTCATATGTTTTACATATTCTGTTGCAGACTGAAGTGCTTCTTAAACGCTGTGTGGCGACTGCAGAGTCAGAACAGGAGGAGGATCACAGAGCTGAAACCTCAGAAGCTCCGCGATCGTCTTGGATAAAACAAAACTAAAGCGTCAAGTAAGTCCACTGCAGTCTCTACAGCTGCAACCAGATGTTTTATCATCCATTTCATCAGACGTTTCCTTCATCCTGCACTTCTTTTTGGAGAAAATACAAATATCACAGTTGGGGCTTGTTTTCTTTTAAGATGTTGGTGTGTTTGATTTAACACATAAATGACCCATGAATGATCTTTGTTGGTGTTTTCATAGCAGTATAAAGAAGTAAACTGTCCTTTCCTCTGATTCTATTCATTACAGTGATGGACAGCATCCTGAAACTGATGCTACTTGCAGGTCAGTGTCACACATAAAATGTCATTTACTTATAATTGTGCTTTTCTAATGAGCAAAGACAGAAAATCCCCCAGTTGAGCATCTGTAAATGTTCGTCTCCAGCAGGACTCTGCTCCCCGTCTCTGTGTGAGTCCCAGTATCAGTCCCAGTATCAGTCCCAGTATCAGTACGTCTTATTCCAAACTCCAAAAACCTGGGAGGAGGCTCGGAGCTTCTGCAGAGAGAAATGTGTGGACCTGGCTACCGTGAAGGACATGAAAGACGTGGATGAGGCTCTAAAAGTCACTGAGGGAAAATACAGCGAGGCCGTGTGGATCGGACTGCAGAAAGGGAAGACTTTCAGGTGGCACTGGTCTCTATCAGGAAAAGACTTCTACAAGGAGGGAGAAAGAAACAACCTCAGATGGGGTTCACGTGACAGTAACAACTGTGGTGTTTACAGAGACGGTAGACTGCATACAATTAGCTGCATTGAGCAAAGATATTCAGTTTGCTATGATGGTGAGTTGTTTCTTTGGATCCACATCTAATACAGACACAAAAACATTTATTGCATTTGTTTGCAAGCATCACATGTTGACTCTAACATTGACTCCTGGTCTTTCAGGAAGCTTGTGATTTGCTTCTAAAGAGAAAAGAACATTTTAGAATTTCTGACCCAATTTATTTTTTCACAGCAAAAGGTTGTAATAATGCAAAATTTGCAATTTTCCAGAAAAAAAAACAACTTTATATTTATATAAAATTGACTATTTTAGATTTGATAATTTTATTGTTGAACAAATGGATGTTAAATGGGCTGCACTTACATACTGGTTTATCCACACCATCAAGGTGCCCTCAAAGCGGTTTACATTGGCCTTGTTGAATATTGTTTGTGATGTTTAAAACTTATGGTTTAAGATTAGAATTATAAGGTAATGGGTGAATATTGGGCACTTAAAAATAAGAAACCAGACACAAGATGGAAATGCGTTGTACTATTTATTGTTAAAAGGCTACACGCTGCTTTGAAAGTATTTTGCCTGTTGTCGCTTTTTATTCACAGTTACAGAACTTTAACATGGACATTTTCATTTTAAAGTTCTCCCAGACGGAGGATTCAACAGAAACAAGGTTATTTGTAACAACTGACAAGTTGAACTCCCCGTTAAAAGTTTCTGCTGTTACCTCAGAAATTACCTGTTTTAATGTTCTGATTGTGCTGAGACACAATCATTTTGTTGGATTTTGTTTGTAAACTTGATTTGTTTTTTATAAAAACAGGATGACATTAATGACCTGGCAGTGGCAATAAGCTTTATTTTATTTGACATTTTTTAAGATGAGATTTACACTAAATATGTGTTACTGACAAGTGCTGATGTTAAGTGTTTGAACAACAAATGTTATGACACTTTAGTTCATATGGCAGCAGAACATTTAAATAAAAGGGCATTTTACACTACTTTTGAATTCATTATTTGATTCTGCGTATACAATGCGATTAATCGTGATTAATCAGGAAAATCATGCGATTAATCGCGATTAAAAGTTTTAATCGTTGCCCAGCCCTAGTATAAATATAAGTAAAAAAGATTTAATAAATATGATGCATTCACTCAGGCATGTCAGTACACACTCATTTTCATCAAATAGATCCCATGTGATGCGTAACAGAGGCGTATCAACAAATTCAAGAGAGTTGAAGATATTTCTGATGATGCTGCTTTACCTTCAGATATTCCACCAATACGCTTAAAAGACTAACTTCTACTTTCCTTTAGAAACTAAACAAGGAGCAGACCAGTACATTCTCACTTCAGAGATGAGTTGGACCACTGCTCGGGACTTCTGCAGAACCCACCACACGGACCTGACCAGCCTGAGGAACGACGAAGAGTACCAGACGGTTCAGGAGGTGTCCAACGGGCTGCCGGTGTACGTGGGCCTCTTCAGGGACCCCTGGGAGTGGTTGGACCAGTCCGATTCCTCCATGAGGTACTGGAGGCCAACGCAGCCCATTCACGTGGGGGATACTCAGGACTGTGTTGCTCTGCTGAAGGAGGAATCCGGTCGATGGGGAGACAAAACCTGCACAGAAGCAAATCTGTTCCTCTGCACCTGCCGTGAGCAAAGATCCAAAACATTTTTATTTCTGTGAACAAATATCCAACTGAATGGCCACGATAATCTGAAAACGTGCTGTTTGGTTTTCCTCCCATAGCAAAGAGAAAAATCCAGATCATTAGAGTGAGAATGGAGCTACTGAACTCAATGTTGGATTGAATCTGAACGACTCCTCTGTACAAGACAGCATCCTGGAGCAGGTAAAAACAGAAACACACAATGCTATTAATGATAATACACAAATCTGTTAGAAGCTAACCCTGTAGCGTAACAGGAACACAGTATGTATCTTCTTTGTTTAATAAGACACAGATGGAGTATTAATTTCTGCTAAACCACTTTGTTTTTCTCTTTTCAATCATCCAGATGAGGCAGAAGATGGGTCTCAACAAAGAAGTCCGTCTGCGCTGGAAAAAGCAGTCTGATGGGAGAGTTTTCGTCAAGCAGCCTGAAGGAGACGACCAATGAGAGGAGAGTCTGTGCAACGGATTTTAGGGAACAGAAACTGTTTCATCTCACCTTGATTGATGCATACGTGTGTGTGAAAGTGCAGAAAAAGAACAGAAACATTTACAATTTAGATTAGGGGTGCAAGATAATTATTGGGCCGATAACAGGAAATTAGGACGTAATTTCGATAAGTCTGATATCATGACAAATAGCCCTGATAACATATATAAACTCTTTACAAAGCAGAGAAACAGAAAAACATAGAGCTTTGAGATTGTCATCTTCATTATCAATGTATCCGTGTTTGAGACAATATACTGTTCCATTATATACTTGACATTAGAAATGATTTTTGAGTCAAATAAAGTAAAATCTTTACCCTTCGTTTGATTTTTTTATTCCAGTTTGTCAGGAAGGAATAGTTCACATTGATACCAGAAACAATAACATGACAAATGCACAAAGAGAACAGACAGAAAACATCTTTTCAGGCTTATTACTGTCATCAGAAGACAAAAGATCTGATTCCCACTTGAAAATGTGACCTGGAGAACCTGTTATGGGCTGAAGGAAGTTCAGCTGTCAGTTCAAGAGTGTTGAAAAGAAACGTTCAGGCTGAGTATAAGTTTAAATGATTCAAACAAATAGAATCAAAATGACTTTTCTTTTTGAACCATTTTCCCAGACGAATATCCTCCAATGGAAAAATCTCACTCTTACTTTCATCAGGACTTGTTAGTTGAAAGTATTTACTCCATTCCTGATTGTTTTGGTTCTGTTTTTCCTTTTATTTTCATGTGTGATTCCATGTTTGCGCCACATGATGTTAAAAGCAACGACAACATCTTTCTTGCGTGATCAGAGATCTGATCCATTCCCCGACATCAACTGAGGTCGTGCCCCTGCAGGTGCTTCTGAGAATTGAATGTTCTTTGCTTTAGATAGTCGTGTGGCCTTTTTTCCCCACTGGGTTTTTGGCCTAGTCCAGAGTAGATAGTCTCTAAGGGGTCTTTTGTTGTTCCCCTTATTTTTGGAATCTGACAATCTAAATTGTGATAAAATTCAAAATTCAAACTCTATATTTAATCACTTTAACCATTTCATTTAATTGATTGGTTAAAATTATCAACTGATTCCAATCTGAGCCGCAAACCCGTACGCATAGCTGGGGACGGGGGTTTGGCCGCTAAGAGGGGTCACGTTTAATAGAGTAGAGTGCGCTCCATTATTCCCTGTTCAGCTAGCAGTTGTGGGCTTTGCTTTGGGGCAGGAACCGTGTGCTCTACTGCTGTGACCTAGATAAGCTTTCATATGTGCAAAGAAAATGAGGTGCTAATACAAAAGTAGGGATTGTAATGTTAAAATTCATTCTGAGGCCTAAACTAGGTAAAACTGCTGTGTCATGCTTCATTCTGAGGCCTAAACTTGCTAAAACTGCTGTGTCATCCTTCATTCTGAGGCCTAAACTAGCTAAAACTGCTGTGTCATGCTTCATTCTGAGGCCTAAACTAGCTAAAACTGCTGTTACTGTGTTTTTCCATATGTCGTTTAGATTTCCTGTCTTGGTCATTCTGAACAATCCAGCGTTCTGAGATGACCTCCCTGAATCTGCAGACTTAGAGAATAGAGAATAAACTCCGTTTTGCACGTCCATCGTTTGTCAGTGCCTTGTTTAACAACCGACTTGACTGCTTTACCAGTGCACAATAACAATAATATTTACAAGTGAGAATATATCCATATTCTCATTTGACAGGTACCATGGTAGAGAGTTACGAGTGAGAATATATCCATATTCTCATTTGACAGGTACCATGGTAGAGAGTTTGTCTAGTACTTTGACACCGTCTGTCTGACTTACTGGGGACCAGAGAGGTTCTTTGAATATGCAGAGTGCTGCAGGCCTGTGGCCTCAGGACTGATTTGCCTGTTCACGTATTCTTACATTTTAAAAAAAGGAGACAATCAGGGCATAAAATCGCGACCAACTGGTCGCCATATGCGACCCAAATTTAACGATTTCGACTGTTTTTTTTTCCGCCGTCGCCAGTGGCGAGGGACACAAAATCTACCATCAATTTAGGATTTTTTTTTTTTTTTAATGATTTCTGCACATTTGTCATGTGTCACCAAGGTAAACATATCTAAATAACTTAGAAACAAAGTTTATAATTAGATATATATTATATATCGGAAAGTGGCCCTGTTTTGGGGTGCACGTCGTTTGCCGGAAGTCATGCGCCTAACAAGCGATGGACAGGTGGACTTTTGCATTCGTCGGTCTTCAGTTTTGTCCATCCTGTGGATCCTTTTCGTAAATAACCTCATAAAAATACACAACAGAATAGTAAACACTAGAACCGCCAAGATTCCAAACTTCTAGAACCACAGAGGGTCATTTTCAGCCCATCGCTGCGACAGCGTCAGTGATGCGATCATGTCATTTATAATAGTTGTAACGTGGCTCATTCCTGAATATTTCTGAAATATAATAATGATGGACACTTGTCAAAATAAGTGTTTAAAATGTATATTTTTGCGAGCTTTTTTCTACGTGGTGTAGAACGCTGCGCGCGCTCTCTCTCTCAGCGACACAAATAATACATCTTTCATCAACAAACTGTAGGAGCTGTATGTTAACACAAACATGAAAAACAACAGCAATCGAATGACAGACTATTTATAATACAAAAACAACAGATTTCAGATGTCAATCACAGATATTTTAATAATTGTGGAAAAAACGGATTAACGGTGCGTGCTCCCCCTCACGCACACATGACTCCATTCCCAGCCCTCCTCTCCACCGGCGCGGCTCCGCCACCGTTCAGTCACAGGTGTGCTGTATCACCTGGTCCATCAAGTACATGAACGCATTCATAGGGTCGTCAATGTTGGGGCGNCAGAGGACTACTGGTAGGCTGAAGTGCAGGCACTGTCATGCTAAAACACAGTTGAAATGCTCCTCATGTGATGTGCCTTTGTGCTTGATACCGACTAGAGAGATTGCTACAGTGACTGGCATGCTGCCAACCTGTAAATGGTTATAATTGTAAATATGTTCAAATATGTGAATAGTTTGCTGTGTTGTAAAAGATAGTCATTTTTTTATATAAATTACATTTTCCACAACAACACTTGTTTTGACTCTTTTTATATGCAAAATTTAGATTTATGTTTCAGTAACTTTTTTTCAGCAATATTGATAGTGAATCTGGATGTGGGATAGGATACCTCTAAGTGTCACCTTTCATTAGAGGCCAAGATTATGACTGTACGATGAAGCGTTCAAGAGTTATGTCCTTTTATCCGAGGTATGTGGCCATGTTTATCCAAGTGCCATTTTGGAGTCTCCAAATGGCCATTTTTGGAAACGCCTAGACATACTCTTGCAAAAACGTGTGTAAAATACTCATTTTTAGTGGTATTGTTATCAAATTTGAACTTGCACTAGGTAAGGCTTCATGCCGTGGTCCCATTGTGTTTTCCAGCTAATAAGTCACAGCTGCACTCATCTGCAGACATCTGTTTACAAAAAAAATTCAGGCGGAAATAAAAAAACTTATATTTCAGTGTGTTCAAACTTAGATTACTCAATGCTAGTAGCACTTACAGTGATTCTGACAGTTGGGGGAAAAACTTCAGAGTGTTCCCTTTCAAAAGAGACCAAAACCATCCATGTGCTATAAACGGTTCAAGAACAGCTTTCAATTTACTTTGGGTATGTCTTGGATAGGCGTTTTATGCAAATTATACAGGAATGTTAAGGGGTTAAACAGGTTGTGTAACAGGCTATTTGTTAGGGTATTAAATGCATGTCAAACGTGCTATTTAGGCTGCATTATTTAGAAGTGCTGTAACTTTGATTTGTGAAAAGACTTCTTTATCATTATCTTTATTTTATCTGAATTTCAATTATACATTGTTAAAGGGGCGTGAATAATTGTATGCCATAATCTAAATAAAATAAAAGGCATTGTGAGAGAATTGTTTTTTGTTTTATCTTTTTCTATGTACTCAAATTTGTCCTCCGTATCAGAGTGGCCTGAATTTGAAATAAATTCCCGGACTGAGAAAAGGGCCCACTCCAGCCCTGATAAACGGTAATCATTATCTCGTAAAATTTTACCGTGCTTTACCGTAATACCGGTAACAGTTCCATCCCTAGTCCTGTATCTCACTTTCTAGTGTCGGAGCTACTAATTCATCCACTGCAGACTGGTTTACAGGAACCACAGCAGTTCTCATATGCTGGGACCGAGCCCCCGGCCCAGCAACACCTCCCCTGGCCTGCGGTGCTTCATATCAGCATCCCTTCAGACAGACCGGCCTGTCCTGTCTACAGTCTGCTCACATTTCCCACTGTTGTCCAGCCCTGTTCAAGCCTCGCCTCCCAGCAGCAGTCAGGAATCAGTGGAGGATGTCTACACAGAGAAAAAACACTACAACACCAGTGATGAGATTCAACATGACAGCATGCACATATACTGAGACCCACAAATTTATGGACTCAGGAAGTAAACTGTATTTAAAATTATATAAATCATCTCATGTTTCCAGAGCTAAGTCTTCAAAAAGTAGATATTCCATTCTCACTCAAAACTGCTTTGATTCACGTTGTTTTGGTCCCAAACAAAAGCTTAGACTTCTTTCCATCAAATAATAGATGTGAAATTGTTTGAACTCTGGAATGTTCCTTTAATAGTAATGCCATGTGCTTTAAATAGTATAAAATAGTATAAAATAGTAGGGGTGTAACGGTACAATGTGTTCGTACTGAACCGTACTGAACAGACCTTCTGTTTGGTTCAGTCAGTTTATATGCGTTTTTATACGCAGCCATCACAGACCTAGAAGAATAGACTCACAGCTAGAAGTCTTCGGAACAACCCGAAAACCCAAGGTTCCGACCCGACTCGAATCGGGTCTCGGGTCCATTCAAAAGACTAACTCCGGGTTCGGGTCTGAATCGGTACAGTTAGTCTCGGGTCCAGTCGGTGCTCTCTGACAGGCTGGGTCCACGTTTACTCCAGAGAGGTAAAGATATTGGCAGTGGCAGCCAATGTCAGGACTCGGAGCAGTTTAATTAATTATTCATTAACGTGGCGTGTTTGTAATGAAACAACCATGTTGCCGTAGCGTGTTATTAGCGGTTTGCCCTGCAGCTGTAAAGCACAACGGATCACCAACATGACAACACTGGATGAGAGAACATATTCACGACACGTCCTAACCGGTGTAGCTATTAGCGTTAGCAGTTGCTACCAATAGCATCTGTATCCACAAAGAAAATAACGACGTGGATTTATTGTTGTTTACATCACGTAGCCTATGTAGCAACTGAATCGGGTAGAAGAAGACAACTTTAGGTAAGAAAATCAAGTTTTATTCAACGCTAGTCAACTTTAACATGGGCAACTATGGGCTGGATTGTTTCAGTTCTATTCGCGTAACTCAGTTCAGTTCGTGGTCGAAAGATTCGGGTCGGGTCGGTTCCGGGTCCAAATCATATCTTTCAAGTCTCCTGTTTTGGCCGGGAAAGTCCCGTATTTTACTCTTCTCTCCCGCCGTCCTCCCGTATTAGTATTTTCCCGTAAATCTCCCGTATTTTTTAACCTGCGTTATTAAAAAAATAATACCGCATCAGGCGGAGTAAAAAAAACAAAACAAAACAATAAAACATTCCGATCTGTCACTTGCCTTGCGATAACTGCCACAGTAGTAGCTAGGGATGCACATGGTTAACCGTTTAACCGTTAACCGATAACAGTAACTCTAACCGATTAATACTAACGGTTAATTTTGTTTTTAAGCTACGTAATTCAATCAACTCATGGGGGCGTGTCGACAGGTGCAACAGGCCTCTGATTGGTCAATTCTACATCTGTGTAGAAAAGAGCGGTCATCGAAAATGAGGAAATGCGGAAAGGAAATGAGGAAGTACCCATATCTGTATGATTCTGGTTCTCCACACTACAAAGACAGCACATATTCTAGTAATTCATGGAGGGAGATTGCGATGAATGTGGGTCTGGATCCGGCCGAGACGGTGAGGAAGTGGAAAAACGCAAGAGATAAGTTTAGTAAGTTTAGCTAGTTCGTGATTGTCGCTCTTGCCTTGTGGCATGTGAATAACATAGCGGAGACCGCGCTAGTATAAATCAAAAGTGACGGCAGCATCTCTGCGACAAGCTGACGGCGACACATTGCCGTGAGAGTATACGCGGGGAAGTGTCCGCATGCGTCCACAACAACGCGCGCAACATCGCGGCAGCCAACCCTCCTGGACTTATCGGTTAACGGTTATTAGTCGTTAAAGGGCATCGGTTAATGGTCATAAAAAAAATCTAAAATGTGGATCCCTAGTAGCAGCTACTACAGGTACTGTAGTTGGTAGAGGTTAGTGTGTGCCATCCGATGAGTGACAGCACGCGAAGAAAAAAAAGATTGTTACAGAGAATAGGATGTGGTTAGACAACAGAACTGTCTTCTCTCATGTAAATAATCTACTCTGGACTAGTCCACAAATACACTCCTTCCAAAACAGTCATAAAGAATTCAGTCTGCAACAAATGAGTACAAGTTATTAAATGAAAATGGAGAATGGAATGAAAATCAAATGTAAATGTAAATACAAGCAATGTTGTTTTTTTTTTGTCATTAAAGTTTTGATTTAGTTATTCATACACACCTAACATACAGTCAAACTAGAAAACAAACAGACACCAACGACAAAACAATATATCAATCTTGCAGCCATGTACACAAAGACCTCCTGTATATCAATATTTCCTCTACAAAAAAATACGTTTCCCAGGCCCTCCTAACATGTTCCTCTTCATTGTTAATTCTAGCCAATATGTGTTCATATGATGCAACTTCCGACATCATTTCCATCCATTTTTTAATATCTGGGACAACTCTACTCTTCCATACTCTGAGGATCGTTCAAGCAGCTGTGACCATTCCAACTTTTTAAAACTCCCCTTTCATGTTTAGGTATATTTAGCATTTCTGTTTGGTCCCCTAACAAACGCAATCTTGGTGATACAGGTACCGCCACCCCCAACCACTTATTTACATGGTTCAGTACTTTTCTCCCAAAACGGGTACACTAGCTTACATCCCCAAATCACATGTAAAAAAGTCCCTATTTCACTCTGACATTTCCAACATAAATTATTTCCTATTAAGCCCATTCGATGTAGTTTTGAAGGAGTGAAATAAAATCTATGGATTATCTTATACTGAATAAATTTCCCTTTCGCCTCTCTCATGTGTTTCCCTGTATTTGATAATATATTTAACCAGTCCTGTTTACTTAAATCACCCCCTAGGTCTCTCTGCCAAACGATCCTCAGAGTTTCACACGTATCTTCTCGTAAACCATTAAATGTTTTGTAGAATATGGCTGCTCTGTGTGCAATACTGGGTAGATCCAAAACTTCCATCAATGTATTCTTATTGTGACTAAAGTTACCCCTTGTGATACAATCCCTCATTTGCAAATACTTCCAAGAGTTACCTTTATATTCCAGATTATATTTTTGCATAATATCAGTAGTAAACGGCATTAATACTCCATCCACACACAGATCACTCAGTTTACGTATCCCTCCTACAAGCCATTTATTCCAATAAACAGATTTTTTTCCCAATACGGATGGCTGGATTATGCCATAGAGAGGCGTAAGGTTGTCTTAAGTGGGAGATACTATACATTTTATGAATTTCTCTCCAAACTATTTTAGAGTAAGACAACACTGGATTCGAAAAATAATTATGTCCTGAAACTGTTACATCATGTGAGAGAACATCCAGAGGTTCAAATGGGTTAGTTAGTTCCCTTTCAATTTTGATCCAGCTCAGTTCCTGATCTATCCCCTTCCAGTGTTTTATCAATCTAGACATTTCAAATGATATATTATATAGTCTTACATTGGGTAGGCCCATACCTCCTATCTCCCTAGGTGACCACATCTTTTTTATATTAATCCTTGGTCTTTTTTTATCCCATAAAAAATCTTTAATGATTCTAATGATGTTTAAACAATTGTGGTGCTATACTGACTGGTAACATCATGGAGACATAATTGAATTGTGGTGCAACCACCATTTTAATTACATTAATTTTTCCCCACAATGTGAGCTTCAATTTCCCCCATTTATCCATGTTCATTTTTATTTTCTGGAGGAGTGGTTCCATATTTGAGAGCATTATTTCGTCAAGATTTGGGTTTAATTGAATGCCTAGATATTTCATACCTGAAGGTAGAAACTTAAAGCCATAACAAGTGATAAGCCCCAGAGTGACATGTATGTGATATTGGCATACATTTCGGATTTATTCCAGTTTCTTTTGTAACCTGATAATCTAGAATACCATTCAATACATTCAAGTAACACTGGCAGGGAGTCCCCAGGGTCTTCTAGAACTGCTAAAATGTCGTCGGCATACATAAATAGCTTGTGCTCTCCACTCCCCGCCACCACACCCTAAATTCTCACCTCAGCTCTGATTGCTACAGCTAATGGCTCAAGTACCATAGTAAAGAGCGATGGGGAGAGAGCACACCCTTGTCTCGTCCCTCTGGAAAGACAGAAAAAATCAGATATCAACCCATTTGTAAAAACAGCTGCTCTCGGACCAGAGTAAAGTATCTTTCACCCAGTTACAGAAGCCAGGACCCAAACCAAATTTTGAAAGAGTCAACCTGAGGGAACTCCCACTCCACCCGGTCAAAAGCCTTCTCAGCATCAAGTGAAAAAGCTGCTACTGGTACCGGATTAGAGCGATTCATATGTATCAGATGAATGAGCCTTCGCATGTTATCAACCGAGGACCTTTTTTTAATAAAACCTACTTGATCCCCATGTATAATGTCTGGCAATATTTTCTCTAAACGTGACGCCAAGGTCTTTGTCAAAATCTTACAATCCACCCCAAGTAGACTCACAGGTCTGAAATTAGACAGATCAGAGGTATCTCTGTCCTTTTAGGAATAAGAGAAATTAAAGCATCCTTAAACGTACCAGGTAGTGAACCCCTCTCAAATGCTTCCATGTACACCTTATGCAATATAGGGGCCAAGATATCAATAAATTTCTTATAATATTCAACCGGGAAGCCATCCAAACCAGGTGACTTCCCGGTTTTCATGGATGAAATGGCAGCCCTAATCTCTTCCACTGTTATTGGAGCATCCAACATGTCCTTTTTGCCCATTAGATATGAAAGGCAGATGAATACCTGAAAAAAAAGTTATTTCTTCTGGGTTAAGAGCACAAGAGGATGTGTAAAGATCTTCATAAAAACGTTTAAAAACCTGATTAATTTCTTTTGATGAGGTCACTACACCATGATCCTTCTTAATCATGGGGATATTGTTGGAATTGTCCTGTTGTCTTAATTGTCTCGCTAATAGTCTGCCATTCTTTTCGCCCCCCTCATAGAAATTAGTTTTCAGCCTAAATAAGGCATATTCAGCCTTTTTATTACATATATCATGTAGTTGATATTTCATATTACAAATTGTTTTGTATAAATTGTCTGTATAGTGACTTGCCAATTCTTTCTCTAATTTACGGATCTCTCTGTCCAATGTTTTTTCTTTATTCACGTTTTCCTTTTTCATTTTTGAGGCATGAGCAATAATTTTCCCTCTTACATAAGCCTTAGATGCTTCCCAAACCGATGTAATTGTTTCTGTAGAACCAATATTAATTTCAAAAAAAGATTTAAGATCCTCTGATAACATATTGATAAATGACACATCCTGTAGCCACATGGTGTTAAGCCTCCAACGTCCTCTTTTCACCTTATCTGTGTTCAGGTCAACATGTAACTCTACAGTGGCGTGATCACTAAGGGCAATAGCCCCTATCTCACATTCTACTACTGAATCTATTAATGAGTTAGACATCAGAAAAAAGTCAATCCTTGAATGGGATTTGTGACAGTGGGAGTAAAAGGTATACTCCCTCTCCCGTGGGTTTACCAACCTCCATATGTCCACCAAACTCAAGTCCTCTGCCAGCATATGAATTGCAGCTCTGTCCCTGGGTGAAGATCTACCACTGGGCTTACTTTTATCGATTAGTCCATCCATTACCTGATTAAAATCCCCAGCCAGTATGACCTGACCTTGCATGTTTCCTATCACTCTATTAACTTCATGGAAGAAATCTGGTTCCTCCTTGTATATGTTACATAATACTGTCCTAATTCCATTGATCAAGGCTTCAATACAAATAATTCTACCCTCTTTATCACTATATTGTTTCAGTATAATACAGCTTAAATTTTTATTAATGAGTATCATCACCCCATTCTGTTTACTCGAATACGAACTATGAAAAACTTTTCCTACCCAGCCTCTTTTAAATTTTCCTGCCTCTTCATCTCCCATTATATGAGACTCCTGAATAAATGCTATGTCTGTATTTTTAGATTTCAGATATGTCAAAACCTTCCTCCTTTTAGTGGGGTTCCCACATCCATTTATGTTCCACGATATTATATTAATGTATCTGTTAGCCATCATTTCTCAATATGTAAATGTTCTTTGACCTCAGTTCTCTCAGCATGGTTTTAATAATAACTAAACACGTACTCAAAAGGTTGTTCAACTCGTTAGGTGTTCTCAGATATACTGTCTTGGTGCAGAAATACAAGCAATGTTAAATGAACAAAAAATATGCAAACCCCTTTAAATAAATACTCTTCATATTTACCCTTTTAGTGTTTTCATTTAGGCTCTAATGAATGTTAACATTATGTCAATGTGACTTTATGCACAGCTGCACTACTTCCTGAACTTCAGCCAGCTGCTTTGTTTCCTGTGTGCCATTAATTGACAAACTGATTAATCCAAGTGTGTCTGACCTCACAGCAATGCTCAGACACACCTGGATTGATCAGTTTGTCCAATAATGGCACATAGGAAACAAAAGAGCTGGCTGAAGGCTGAAGTATAAAGAAGTAGTGAAGCTGTGATTTTAGAGATACTGCTCGTGGTGACCCCAGAACATTTCCCTTATTTTCAAATCCAAATCTTGACAGGTATGTTCCTGCTACTTTGGTGCCTAGCGAGTGTTTGTATATTGAAAATGTTTTGGATAAATAAACAACACACTGTTGGAAGAAAATGGTTTTGCATTTTGTTCCCATACTGTACCAAAAATGGATCGAACCGTGACCCCAAAACCGAGGTACGTACCGAACCGTGATTACTGCATACCATTACACCCCTAATAAATATTATAAAATGTTGCATCAGCTAGAAGTCAGAGGTTGCCCTGCTGGCAGGAAACGGGTCCAGACCAAAGTTCTGACCCTGGTTTGTCCTTTACGTTCACGTTGATTCAGAGTTTTCATATGTTTTACATATTCTGTTGCAGACTGAAGTGCTTCTTAAACGCTGTGTGGCGACTGCAGAGTCAGAACAGGAGGAGGATCACAGAGCTGAAACCTCAGAAGCTCCGCGATCGTCTTGGATAAAACAAAACTAAAGCGTCAAGTAAGTCCACTGCAGTCTCTACAGCTGCAACCAGATGTTTTATCATCCATTTCATCAGACGTTTCCTTCATCCTGCACTTCTTTTTGGAGAAAATACAAATATCACAGTTGGGGCTTGTTTTCTTTTAAGATGTTGGTGTGTTTGATTTAACACATAAATGACCCATGAATGATCTTTGTTGGTGTTTTCATAGCAGTATAAAGAAGTAAACTGTCCTTTCCTCTGATTCTATTCATTACAGTGATGGACAGCATCCTGAAACTGATGCTACTTGCAGGTCAGTGTCACACATAAAATGTCATTTACTTATAATTGTGCTTTTCTAATGAGCAAAGACAGAAAATCCCCCAGTTGAGCATCTGTAAATGTTCCGTCTCCAGCAGGACTCTGCTCCCCGTCTCTGTGTGAGTCCCAGTATCAGTCCCAGTATCAGTATCAGTCCCAGTATCAGTACGTCTTATTCCAAACTCCAAAAACCTGGGAGGAGGCTCGGAGCTTCTGCAGAGAGAAATGTGTGGACCTGGCTACCGTGAAGGACATGAAAGACGTGGATGAGGCTCTAAAAGTCACCGAGGGAAAATACAGCGAGGCCGTGTGGATCGGACTGCAGAAAGGGAAGACTTTCAGGTGGCGCTGGTCTCTATCAGGAAAAGACTTCTACAAGGAGGGAGAAAGAAACAACCTCAGATGGGGTTCACGTGACAGTAACAACTGTGGTGTTTACAGAGACGGTAGACTGCATACAATTAGCTGCATTGATCAAAGATATTCAGTTTGCTATGATGGTGAGTTGTTTCTTTGGATCCACATCTAATACAGACACAAAAACATTTATTGCATTTGTTTGCAAGCATCACATGTTGACTCTAACATTGACTCCTGGTCTTTCAGGAAGCTTGTGATTTGCTTCTAAAGAGAAAAGAACATTTTAGAATTTCTGACCCAATTTATTTTTTCACAGCAAAAGGTTGTAATAATGCAAAATTTGCAATTTTCCAGAAAAAAAAAACAACTTTATATTTATATAAAATTGACTATTTTAGATTTGATAATTTTATTGTTGAACAAATGGATGTTAAATGGGCTGCACTTACATACTGGTTTATCCACACCATCAAGGTGCCCTCAAAGCGGTTTACATTGGCCTTGTTGAATATTGTTTGTGATGTTTAAAACTTATGGTTTAAGATTAGAATTATAAGGTAATGGGTGAATATTGGGCACTTAAAAATAAGAAACCAGACACAAGACGGAAATGCGTTGTACTATTTATTGTTAAAAGGCTACACGCTGCTTTGAAAGTATTTTGCCTGTTGTCGCTTTTTATTCACAGTTACAGAACTTTAACATGGACATTTTCATTTTAAAGTTCTCCCAGACGGAGGATTCAACAGAAACAAGGTTATTTGTAACAACTGACAAGTTGAACTCCCCGTTAAAAGTTTCTGCTGTTACCTCAGAAATTACCTGTTTTAATGTTCTGATTGTGCTGAGACACAATCATTTTGTTGGATTTTGTTTGTAAACTTGTTTTGTTTTTTATAAAAACAGGATGGACATTAATGCCCTGGCAGTGGCAATAAGCTTTATTTTATTTGACATTTTTTAAGATGAGATTTACACTAAATATGTGTTACTGACAAGTGCTGATGTTAAAAGTGTTTTGAACAACAAATGTTATGACACTTTAGTTCATATGGCAGCAGAACATTTAAATAAAAGGGCATTTTACACTACTTTTGAATTCATTATTTGATTCTGCGTATACAATGCGATTAATCGTGATTAATCAGGAAAATCATGCGATTAATCGCGATTAAAAGTTTTAATCGTTGCCCAGCCCTAGTATAAATATAAGTAAAAAAGATTTAATAAATATGATGCATTCACTCAGGCATGTCAGTACACACTCATTTTCATCAAATAGATCCCATTGTGATGCGTAACAGAGGCGTATCAACAAATTCAAGAGAGTTGAAGATATTTCTGATGAATGCTGCTTTACCTTCAGATATTCCACCAATACCCTTAAAAGACTAACTTCTACTTTCCTTTAGAAACTAAACAAGGAGCAGACCAGTACATTCTCACTTCAGAGATGAGTTGGACCACTGCTCGGGACTTCTGCAGAACCCACCACACGGACCTGACCAGCCTGAGGAACGACGAAGAGTACCAGACGGTTCAGGAGGTGTCCAACGGGCTGCCGGTGTACGTGGGCCTCTTCAGGGACCCCTGGGAGTGGTTGGACCAGTCCGATTCCTCCATGAGGTACTGGAGGCCAAAGCAGCCCATTCACGTGGGGGATACTCAGGACTGTGTTGCTCTGCTGAAGGAGGAATCCGGTCGATGGGGAGACAAAACCTGCACAGAAGCAAATCCGTTCCTCTGCACCTGCCGTGAGCAAAGATCCAAAACATTTTTATTTCTGTGAACAAATATCCAACTGAATGGCCACGATAATCTGAAAACGTGCTGTTTGGTTTTCCTCCCATAGCAAAGAGAAAAATCCAGATCATTAGAGTGAGAATGGAGCTACTGAACTCAATGTTGGATCTGAACGACTCCTCTGTACAAGACAGCATCCTGGAGCAGGTAAAACAGAAAAACACACAATGCTATTAATGATAATACACAAATCTGTTAGAAGCTAACCCTGTAGCGTAACAGGAACACAGTATGTATCTTCTTTGTTTAATAAGACACAGATGGAGTATTAATTTCTGCTAAACCACTTTGTTTTTCTCTTTTCAATCATCCAGATGAGGCAGAAGATGGGTCTCAACAAAGAAGTCCGTCTGCGCTGGAAAAAGCAGTCTGATGGGAGAGTTTTCGTCAAGCAGCCTGAAGGAGACGACCAATGAGAGGAGAGTCTGTGCAACGGATTTTAGGGAACAGAAACTGTTTCATCTCACCTTGATTGATGCATATGTGTGTGTGAAAGTGCAGAAAAAGAACAGAAACATTTACAATTTAGATTAGGGGTGCAAGATAATTATGGGCCGATAACAGGAAATTAGGACGTAATTTCGATAAGTCCGATATCATGACAAATAGCCCTGATAACATATATAAACTCTTTACAAAGCAGAGAGAAACAGAAAAACATAGAGCTTTGAGATTGTCATCTTCATTATCAATGTATCCGTGTTTGAGACAATATACTGTTCCATTATATACTTGACATTAGAAATGATTTTTGAGTCAAATAAAGTAAAATCTTTACCCTTCGTTTGATTTTTTTTTATTCCAGTTTGTCAGGAAGGAATAGTTCACATTGATACCAGAAACAATAACATGACAAATGCACAAAGAGAACAGACAGAAAACATTTTCAGGCTCATTACTGTCATCAGAAGACAAAAGATCTGATTCCCACTTGAAAATGTGACCTGGAGAACCTGTTATGGGCTGAAGGAAGTTCAGCTGTCAGTTCAAGAGTGTTTGAAAAGAAACATTCAGGCTGAGTATAAGTTTAAAATGATTCAAACAAATAGAATCAAAATGACTTTTCTTTTTGAACCATTTTCCCAGACGAATATCCTCCAATGGAAAAATCTCACTCTTACTTTCATCAGGACTTGTTAGTTGAAAGTATTTACTCCATTCCTGATTGTTTTGGTTCTGTTTTTCCTTTTATTTTCATGTGTGATTCCATGTTTGCGCCACATGATGTTAAAAGCAACGACAACATCTTTCTTGCGTGATCAGAGATCTGATCCATTCCCCGACATCAACTGAGGTCGTGCCCCTGCAGGTGCTTCTGAGAATTGAATGTTCTTTGCTTTAGATAGTCGTGTGGCCTTTTTTCCCCACTGGGTTTTTGGCCTAGTCCAGAGTAGATAGTCTCTAAGGGGTCTTTTGTTGTTCCCCTTATTTTTGGAATCTGACAATCTAAATTGTGATAAAATTCAAAATTCAAACTCTATATTTAATCACTTTAATCATTTCATTTAATAATTGGTTAACCAATCAATCAACTGATTCCAATCTGAGCCGCAAACCCGTACGCATAGCTGGGGACGGGGGTTTGGCCGCTAAGAGGGGTCACGTTTAATAGAGTAGACTGCGCTCCATTATTCCCTGTTCAGCTAGCAGTTGTGGGCTTTGCTTTGGGGCAGGAACCGTGTGCTCTACTGCTGTGACCTAGATAAGCTTTCATATGTGCAAAGAAAATGAGGTGCTAATACAAAAGTAGGGATTGTAATGTTAAAATTCATTCTGAGGCCTAAACTAGGTAAAACTGCTGTGTCATGCTTCATTCTGAGGCCTAAACTTGCTAAAACTGCTGTGTCATCCTTCATTCTGAGGCCTAAACTAGCTAAAACTGCTGTGTCATGCTTCATTCTGAGGCCTCCTAAACTAGCTAAAACTGCTGTTACTGTGTTTTTCCATATGTCGTTTAGATTTCCTGTCTTGGTCATTCTGAACAATCCAGCGTTCTGAGATGACCTCCCTGAATCTGCAGACTTAGAGAATAGAGAATAAACTCCGTTTTGCACGTCCATCGTTTGTCAGTGCCTTGTTTAACAACCGACTTGACTGCTTTACCAGTGCACAATAACAATAATATTTACAAGTGAGAATATATCCATATTCTCATTTGACAGGTACCATGGTAGAGAGTTACGAGTGAGAATATATCCATATTCTCATTTGACAGGTACCATGGTAGAGAGTTTGTCTAGTACTTTGACACCGTCTGTCTGACTTACTGGGACCAGAGAGGTTCTTTGAATATGCAGAGTGCTGCAGGCCTGTGGCCTCAGGACTGATTTGCCTGTTCACGTATTCTTACATTTTAAAAAAAGGAGACAATCAGGGCATAAAATCGCGACCAACTGGTCGCCATATGCGACCCAAATTTAACGATTTCGACTGTTTTTTTCCGCCGTCGCCAGTGGCGAGGGACACAAAATCTACCATCAATTTAGGATTTTTTTTTTTTTTAATGATTTCTGCACATTTGTCATGTGTCACCAAGGTAAACATATCTAAATAACTTAGAAACAAAGTTTATAATTAGATATATATTATATATCGGAAAGTGGCCCTGTTTTGGGTGCACGTCGTTTGCCGGAAGTCATGCGCCTAACAAGCGATGGACAGGTGGACTTTTGCATTCGTCGGTCTTCAGTTTTGTCCATCCTGTGGATCCTTTTCGTAAATAACCTCATAAAAATACACAACAGAATAGTAAACACTAGAACCGCCAAGATTCCAAACTTCTAGAACCACAGAGGGTCATTTTCAGCCCATCGCTGCGACAGCGTCAGTGATGCGATCATGTCATTTATAATAGTTGTAACGTGGCTCATTCCTGAATATTTCTGAAATAATAATGATGGACACTTGTCAAAATAAGTGTTTAAAATGTATATTTTTGCGAGCTTTTTTCTACGTGGTAGAACGCTGCGCGCGCTCTCTCTCTCAGCGACACAAATAAATACATCTTTCATCAACAAACTGTAGGAGCTGTATGTTAACACAAACATGAAAACAACAGCAATCGAATGACAGACTATTTATAATACAAAACAACAGATTTCAGATGTCAATCACAGATATTTTAATAATTGTGGAAAAACGGATTAACGGTGCGTGCTCCCCCTCACGCACACATGACTCCATTCCCAGCCCTCCTCTCCACCGGCGCGGCTCCGCCACCGTTCAGTCACAGGTGTGCTGTATCACCTGGTCCATCAAGTACATGAACGCATTCATAGGGTCGTCAATGTTGGGGCGCGCGTATGCAGTTGGACCACCTCTTTCCACCGGGACATTTTTGGACTGGACTCTCCCGGTCCGCAGTCCCAGCTTTATGGATCCAAACGGTTCCGTCCTTGGCTGCCTCATGTAGCTGACATACAGGTTGAGCTCTGAACAATGTAAATATTTATGTTTAGATCAGTCAGAGTTGTAGCCTCGCTAAAATACCAAATGATTAGAACCAGAGGAAACAAACGCTGGACTTCTGAATTTACCTGTCAGAGTATTTCCGCGAGCCCCCACTGTGTCTGAGGACTGAATGTATGTGGCGGTGACCCCTCACTTATAGAAGCCGGGGCCTTTTTCATAAATTTTCCTCCTCATCCTCAGTTGATGTCGTATCACCTGGTAAAAATGACGGGTCATCGCCCCCCCCCCGATTCCTCCTCACTCACATCTCTTTCTGACTCCCTCACTCAGATCCTGGTACAACAGCCAGTTGTCGTTTTTGTTGGATTCATGTCTTAAATTTAGCTGTTTGTTTGAAAGATTTAGTGATGACAATAACTGTCAAAGTCCGATAACGCCACAAAGTTTGAGCGTTGCCAAGCAACGGGCAGTGTGGCGCGGAGGGGCGTGGCGCAAAAATGACAGCTGTATAGTTTATATGAGGGGGTGAAAATGACCCCCCTCTGTGGTTCCAGGTATAAATGGTCATATTCATTTTTCTTTTGATCACACACTCACCAGAATTCACTGAATGATTAATAAATCCATTTTAGAAAAAGTCATGAACTTACAGATGTAGGGGTTTTATTTTAACAGAAATACAAACATGTGAAAATGCTAGGAGGTAAAAATGACCTACTTGGCGCTTCTGGTGTTAACAAAAAAGAAATAATATTAGTTTTCATAGTAAGCATCATGGAAACAGAATAAAATGCGCTTTCATGCTTGTAAATGCTTCTGAAATGTAGTGATAGTAGACGAAAATAGGAGTTTTTCATAAATGACAATGCTGCTGGTGCCATATTAACCCCTGACGTATGGGGCCACGAAAAACACTGGCGACCAAAATTGCTACCTGGCTACCAACTTCAAAAACCTGGTAGCCAGGGGCGACTTGGTAAAAATTCTAATTTTATGCCCTGGACAAAGGTGTAGAGTTCCCTGAAAGTTGTTTTAAGACATGAAGAGGTCAGTTTTATGAAACAGAATAATTACAGGGTCAGCTGTGGTGACATCTGTCTTCTTCAGCAGTTTGTCTGAATCTGCTGGTCATCTTTCACCCTCTGCTTTAACGGTGATAAAACTACAACAACACAACAGCCAACTCAAGTGTGTCCACCCATTAAAAGAAAATAAACATTAAAAAAAATAGCCCATATCTGTATAAAATCTGGCAACCCTGCTTTGTTAAGTTTACAGCTGTAACTTGAGGTGTCTCGTCAGGTGCCACAGCCAAGTTTGCATTAGTCTTGTTCTTTACGTCATTAATATTAATTGGATGGGGGCTAATGCGCTCAGGTCGCACATGAAGGACTCGTCTCTTCCGCTGCCGCCACCTCCAGTTTTCTCCTGGTTCTCCCGCTTCGCCTGATGCCCATGTCGGTCCAGCGCATTCACCGTCCTCAAATTAAAATCTTGGAGCTGACACAACCAGCGCAGATTGTCGCTCCCAGAGACAGAGACAGGCCACTGAAGGCTGAGGAGATATTCAACCACCACTCAGAGTTGGCTGACTGATCATGCGGGGACCACCAAAATACACTCTGGATTAGATGGACCTGATGATCGTACCGGTCCTCCTGGGCCCTGGAAAGCTTCTGTGTTCTGCAATTATGGATGGACTGAAACCTGATGTTGCTGCGCAAATTCATCAACTTTACGTGGACATTAGATATAAAACACGCCTGGATGAGCTTCACAGACATGCATATTATGCACTAAATGTGCTGTCTGACAAAAGCAGAGATCTGCGACCAAAAGGGACTCAGAACTTCACACAGCCACACTAACGCTGCTCTCTGGGACTGAATCAGCAGCGAACCATGGCAGACGACGCGGCCGCTGACAGACGTCGCGGCAACTAGCAGCCTGGAGAACCTGACCAATGCCATAACTGGTCAAACTGATTCAGATTCAGATTCAGACAACTTTATTTATCCCCGAGGGGCAATTGAGGACATTGGAATGGTGAATGTCCCAGAACCGCTCGAGATTTTAGCATGGGAGGCCGGGTGGACTGATGGCGTGCGGGGAGGAGATGACCCCAGAGGATGTGATGACGCGTGAAAGGAGAAGTGAGACATCACACACACACACACAAACCTGCAGCTGCAGCTGCAGTAACAGTAAGTAACACACACACATATATTACATGATGTTTGTAAGTCTTTTCCAGATTTTTTAACTTGGATGTAACAGGTGTATCTGAACCATTCATGCTAGATTCTGCACGACTCATCCTGTGTTAAAATCGTGTTTGACCCCCCTCCCCTTCTGGGAGGATGTTAAATTTTCTCAATTTCTGCATCTGGTCACCACCAAAGAGAGACTTTTACTGTACCACTTCCTATTTCTCTCCAGGAACAGGAAGTTTTAAACATAGCTTTATTCTGTCAGATTTGTGTCCCATAAATCTTTTGGGAAGGGACCTAATGTATATTTAGGCTAAAAAAATCACATCAGGTGCTGCAGGTCTCCACATAACTCAGACCTCATCACATCCTGAAGAATGTGATTATGAACACACCATGTTAAAGCAGAGTTTTACCACTCCATCATATGCTTATCAGTAAAAAAAAAAAAAAAAAAAAAAATTGGAGATGGTCCCTGACCTCTGAATATTGGATGAATTTATGTCGTACTAGGACACAACTAAATTCAGACTGTACGAAGGTAAGGGGATTTGCATTGCATATCTTTCTTTAGTCCAGGTGACCAAGATCCAGAATAAGAGAGACGCTCTTACAAAAAAAATGTATATATATATTTATATATATGATACGTTAAGTGTTGTATGTATGTTTTGTGCTTTGTCTGTCTCACTAACCTCGGAGCAGAAATAGTTCTGTCCCACACTGATACCTCCCCTCCTTGATACCCCCCTTTGTCCCATTCTCCAAGCCATCTGAAACAGAGTGGCATGGGCTAGGCCCCCGTCCTCACAATACCAGAGGCTCTAAAAGACGTGCCCCTGAAGGCTGGTGTGATTGATTCATGTCTCACATCTCCAGTCAGACTCCTCTGTTTCCTGTGAAATAAATCAGAAGACCTGACAACCTGTTGAGTGGAGATTTTTACAGAATTTACAGGTTGTAAATAAATCTGTTGTTCCCCGACTACCCACGGTGTCAATCCTCACACCATCCTGTCCGAAATTCCTCCTGATGCTACTTATTTCATTATTGTGGTTTTGTCAAATGTACTATTATTATTGTTACAATTTTCTCTCTCTGTCCCAGTTCATTCAGACAGTCAGTTTTGGCTTGCATTCCAGTTTAATGGCAAACCTTACACCTTTACATGGCTGTATCAAGGTTACACTGTTTAGAATGCAGCTCTCAGAAATTCTTTGAAGTTGGATCCTGGCTGTCTCTGAGATGGTTCCTCACTCTGTCTCCAATAGAGTTAGACCGAAAACATCTCACCTGCCTGCAGCCAGGCTGCTGAGGTAGGGGATCTGAGATACTTTTCTGTCCTATTGGACATGCCCAATGTGAATGTTCAGAGATCTAACACTCCCAATCCTGCCACCCTTCTGTGGAGGATGGTATGCCCCACCCCCGTGATCTGAGACACACCTCTCCCTAACCCTGATTTGGTTCTCTTTGTTAATGGCTCATCCTTACTTCATCCCTCAAGGAAGAACTGTGTAGGATTTGCTGTATGTTCTCATCTTTTCTGTCTTGTCCTCAGACCTGCTTTGAAGTTCTGATGGAAAGTCTGATGGTAAATGTGATACAGATCTCCGCTCCGTTAGATGCTATTCTGTTGCCCAAGCAGATCTCTGTAGTAAAGTGTGTAGCTCACACATGCAGAGATGACTTTATATCTAGAGGAAATGCCGTAGCTGATGTAGCTGCTAAAGACTGCAGCACTTCAGCCTCTTCCTCTCACTATACTATTTGCATAAACCCAGTTTCCAAATCATTCTTCACTTTCTGTTGTCCAGTCTTTTTCTACTCCATGGAGAAAAGCCTTGTGGAAGTCACATAGCTGCTTTATCTCTCCTGAAGGATTGTGGACATCTCCAGGCAGAAAACCATGTCTTCCCAGACATTTATTTTCTTGAGTTTGCCAAATGGACACACAGGTTAGACCATGTATCCAAAGGGAGGATGTTCAACCTCCTCATGGTTTAAGCCCTCACAGAGGTAAGTGAAAGGCGGGGTTTTCAGCTTAAAACCCACTGCTCCTACCACTTTGAGTCGGGAGGAGCAGTAGAGAGAAACGGTTCACTAAAAATGAAACCGGCCAAATGCGCATGCATAAATGGACAAAAATAATTCAAGTCCTTTTGAAATTCTGTTTGGACGACCATCCATGATAGGAATTGAACCCCCACAGTGGAGAGCTCTCTCCACTGACACATGTGACAGCAAAATGATTGTTTATTGCCAAAACCTGTCAAAAGCCCTATCACAGGTGCATACTGCAGTGAAAGCATCCCTGCCAAGACCAGCTGAAGGCCCTCTACATCCTTTTGCGACCCGGTGATTGGATCCGAGCGAAAGGAACTTCGAAGGACGCACTGGAAATCTAAGGTGTGACGAGGTCCATTCCAGATATTTCTCACCACCTATACGGCAGTAAAATCACTGAAAGGGCCACCTGGACACACACAAGTCACTGCAGATAGTTCTCAGACATTCCTCCTGAGAACCACCAAAAACTGGTCTCTCAACACAGGGCAGAATAATCCCTGAGACCAGTTCCCGTGAGAGGTAGTCTACCCTCCACGCAGCAACAATGAAAATTGCTTACTTTCGTAAGCTTCCTCTGGGCTGATTCAACACCAGTACTTTTATTCCATGGAAGGACACGAGCAGCCCATAAGATTGATCATCATGGCCATCAAGACAACCTCTGATGGCTCACAGCACATCGGATGTCCACCAAGCATTTAAATCCAGCTGTTATTGTAATTCCTCCAGGTACGACAGACACACAAGTGGTTCTCTCAACTGATGGATTTATTGAATCTAGCTTGGTCAGATTCACAAACCACACCGTGAAAACTAAAAGGCACAGACAAGACAATAATTAGCTTACAAAAAATTAAAACAGTGGACAAATAAGAACACTTCTAGTATATAATAAATGGATATAACAATACCTCGTTGGCTGAGTACCGACAGAGGGGAATTATGTTTGGTTATCTTCTTTCTTTTGGTCAAACTTAGAAGTCTTAACTTGGTGACCGCATGTACATTCTGTTCTCTCTCCCGAGATCGCTTCTTCTAAGCAAAAACAAACCTTTTCTCTGCACACAAAACTTAACAGTGCACTACAGCACCCCCTGGTGGTGCGCAACTGCAATAACGATAAAATACATAGAAAACAGGCAAAAGAAAACGTGGCAGTAACACTCCCACCAATCTCACAATTCTTATTGTGGGATTTCTTACATTCATAATACCATATCACAGAAAACTATTAATCTGCTTCTAGCAAAACAATAACCTTATGTACAGGTCGTTCTAACGAAACTGTCTTAGTAACAAGTTTTCTGTGTTTGTCATATGTTCTTTCGCTAACCAAAAGTCGAACCTTTCTCACTTTGTCATCGACTCCAGGATAGACATCAGTGACTTTGGTGAGCTTCCATACATTGCGTGGTGCTGCATCCTCTTGCAGAAGCACTACATCATTAGATGTAGTGCTTCAGATTCCTTCTGTGTGCATTCCACTTTTGTCTCGGTTGCAGGTTGAGCAGATATTCTTTCCTCCAACGGATCCAAAACTCATTGGCCAAATACTGTACTCTTCTCCATCTTTTTTGAAGATACAAATCTTCTTTTAAGAAATCTCCTGGGGGAGGTTGAATAATGGTCGACTTCATAGTGAGAATGTGATTTGGCGTTAATGGTTCAGGGCCTGCTGGTTCACTCAAATGCTTGACGGTGAGTGGTCTACTGTTGATAATCGCCATGACCTCGTACAATAATGTTCTCAAAGATGTACTGTCAAGCTTGTTGGCTGACTGGTCAAGAATGACTGAAAGAACACTACGGATGGTTCTTATCTGTCTTTCCCATACTCCACCCATGTGGCTGAAGGGGGATTCATAAGAAACTCACATCCAAGTGCTTTTACTTTCTCCTGATTCATATCTTTCATGAGGTTTGCAAGTTCTCTCTGAGCACCAACGAAGTTGGTTCCTCTGTCACATCTTAGCTGACGCACATTTCCTCTTATTGCAATAAACGCACGTACAGCATTAAAGAATGAGTCTGTGCTCAGGTCGTCTACTACTTCAATATGTATAGCTCTTGAACATAGGCAGGTTAGTATGAGTCCATATCGCTTGTGCTCCTTTCGTCCTTCCTTAATGTATATCGGTCCGAAACAATCCATTCCGACATAAGTAAAAGGTGGGGTAGGCTCCGTCCGGTCTATTGGCAAATCTCCCATACTTTGAGTCTCTGTTCTTCTCCTGTATTTGCGACATTTGACACAGTTGAAGATGTGGGATGAGACTGCGCGGCTGCTTCCAAGAATCCACCAACCGTTGGCACGCAACTCATTCATTGTCATTCCACGACCCTGATGCTGAACCTTTGAGTGAAAATGTCTGATAAGCAAGGTTGAAATATGACTGTCCTTGGGGAGTATGGCTGGATGTTTTACATGTGAGTGTAGAACAGCTTGACTCAAACGTCCGCCAACTCTGAGGACTCCATCTTCATCCAGAAACGGATTTAGCTTGTACAGATTACGGTTTTTGGTCTTGGAAACCATTTTCTTTGATTTTAAACGCTTTATCTCTTCTGCAAAAGCTTTTTCTTGTACAAGTTTGATGACAAACAACTCTGTTTCTTTTCTCTCTTCCAAACTTGTGCTTTCTTTGGTCCTTAATATATCATGCTTGCGTTCCTTGACTTTCCTTCTCAAGATTACAAGTGCTCTTATCAGTCTGGACCATTCTGAGAACTTCTCAAATCGGTTAAGAATAGTCAGCTCTTTTTTTGCATTGGTGGTGCACACAAAGGCTTTGCGAAGTTCTGGATCATTCTCCTTGATCTCTCCCACCTTGACATCTTTATCAGGAATGTTACTCTCCCAGAGAAATGCTGGACCCTTAAACCAATCGGAGGACTTTAGTTGTTCTGGAGTTAAGCCTCGAGAAGCGTAGTCTGCAGGGTTTTGCTCTGACGCGACATACGCCCATTGCTCTGGCCTTGTACTTAACTTGATCCTTTGAATGCGATTCGCTACAAACACTTGAAACCTTTTGGTGTCATTATTTATGTAGCTGAGAACAACAGTGGAGTCTGTCCAGAAAAACTCTGCGACGTCTGGGATTTCAAGCTCAGCCCTGAGTAAGTCACTGATTCTAACTGCTACGACTGCTGCAGAGAGTTCGAGGCGAGGGATAGTTGTGACACTAGTTGGTGTGACTCTTGACTTGGCCATCACTAAGCAACAATGGACTTGATCTGATTGGTTAATGATTCGCAAATAAGTACATGCGCCATATCCGCTGACACTGGCATCTGCGAAGTGATGAAGCTCGAAGTTTTTGACCTGACCAAACCCTGTAGGGATGAAACATCTCTGAATCTCCATACAAGCTAAACTTGGAAGGTCTTTAATTCAGGATTCCCATTGGGATTTTATGTGCTCTGGAAGCTCCTGGTCCCACTCAACTTTGTCCTTGCACATCTGCTGGAGGATCTGCTTCCCCAAGAGGACAAACGGTGCTATGAAGCCCAGTGGATCATAAACAGAGGCGACGGCAGACAGTACACCTCTTCTTGTAAGGGGTTTGGACTTGACTTGAACGCTGAATTTGAAAGTGTCTGAAGTGACGCACCATTCAACTCCGAGAGCTCTCTCAATGCGTGGTAAACTAAGAGACATGTCGAGATCTTTAACTATGGCACACTCTTCCTTTGGAATAGCAGACATGACTCTCTCACTGTTGGATACAAATTTGTGGAGCCTCAACTTCCCTTTAGCGCAAAGTTCTCTGGAATCTTTGATGAGCTGAATGGCTTCATTTTCAGTTGGAACGCTTGCCAAGCCGTCATCAACATAAAAGTTTCTTCGTATGAAATGTATGGCATTTTCTTGAAATTGGCCTTGTCCTTGGGCTGCGAGATGTTTCAGGCCAAAGTTAGCACAGCCTGGAGAAGATGCTGCTCCGAAAAGATGGACCTTCATACGGTAAACGGATGGTGTTGCTTCCAAATCACCCTTCTCCCACCAAAGGAACCTTAAATAATCCTGATCCTCTTCTGCGACGTGGAACTGGTGAAACATCCGCTCTATGTCGCACATAAATGCGACAGAACTTTTGCGAAAACGACAGAGGACGCCCACTAATGCGTTTGTCAGGTCAGGACCGGTTAGGAGATGGTCGTTGAGACATGTGTCCTGGTACTTGGCAGAGGCATCAAACACTACTCTGATCTTCCCAGGTTTGTGCGGGTGATAGACCCCATGATGTGGGATATACCATGCAGGACAGTTATTCAACTCTTTATCAGGAACCCTTTCTGCATCTCCTCTTGAGATTATGTCATCCATAAAGTTTCTATAGTCATTGTAATATGTTTTGTCCCTTTTTAGTCTTTTTTCCAGACACTTAAGGCGATGCATTGCACATATTTTGTTGTCTGGTAATGTGGGCCTTTTGTCACGAAAAGACAATGGCATCTCATAGTGGCCGCTTTTATTTTGTCTGATGTTCTCACTAAGTTTTGTAAGAAACTTTAAATCTTCTTGGGACACAGGCCTGTCATCAATGGCTCTTTCAGAGAAGT
>JAGFBZ010000294.1:0-150958 GCA_018398805.1 Hirundichthys speculiger
TAATAACACCGCCTCCTGCTGAGACAGGTGGACCTCTGAGCAGGAGGTAATAACACCGCCTCCAGCTGAGACAGGTGGACCTCTGAGCAGCTACCGTCCACCCTGTCATTTCAGAAACCCTAACCCTGTGTTCCCTCCTCAGGACGGGCTCTAGCCCACATTCTTCATAAAAGTTTCAAACTCACCGTGGGAATGCGTCCACGCTCCAAAAAGATAGCTGTTCTGCTCACAGATGGAGAATCTTTAGACGAACCGTCCGTCGCTGTGCAGAACCTGAGAGACACCGGCATCGAACTCTACTGGATTGGTGAGATTTTATGAAAGATTTTGCTTTTTACAAGAAAACGTTACAATAAGGCAGAATTAATCATTTAAGATAATAATAATAATAATAATAATAATGAGTAAACTGTTATTTTTTAGGACTTTAATTCATAATCTTATGTCAAATATTTAAAATTTGGTGTTTTTCAAAAACATGTAATTTCATAATTTTAGCTTTTAATGAGAAAAAGAAATTCTATTTTAGGATCTAGAATAATAATCTTATGTTAAAACTAGAAAAGCACTCAGAGAGCGCAGACCTTCGCCAAGAACAGTTCTCCCATATAGTGATAAAATCCGTTGAAATTTTATAGAGGTTCCCATTATCAATCCCATGAGTTGTGGGCAATAATTAACGGAGATATTGAGAAACAAAATCTTTGGCCCCATTGACCGCAATGTTATCGAAAATTTGAAAGTGATCCAGAATCCAGGATTTCTTCCGGATCACAGCCAAAATGAAATCAGTTCTTCCTTTTCACATTTCTGACAACTCCTGAATATTTTATCAAAATCCATCTATAACTTTTTGAGTTATCTGGAACACAGACAGAGAGATAAACACCAGTAAAAACAGAACCTTCTAATAAAACCTCCTTGTGGAGGTAAAAAATACAGTTTTACAACTGAAAGTTTCTCTCCGTGTTCTTTTTATCTGGTGCCTAATGACAAGACTAGAAACAAAGATCAATCAAAGAGTTTAATACAATCGTGAATACAAAGAATTATTATGCCATGCAGAATATTTTAATCGGCCGATGGTACACTTGTCACAACATCACCAAGATGCTGCCATGGACGAAATGCACGCTCCAAGTTAGATTGTGCCTGTCTTTAAAGATCCAAAGGAAGGCGGAGGACCCTGGTCTCCTCTGAGTTTATGACTCTTGTCCCCAGAAATCAGATGTCCAATCACAAAGTCCTGGTTAATAAACAAACTGTTGTTCCGGGGGTTGCATACTGTCGATCGGGGGTCTGGAGGATGTTGCAGTAATTAAGTCGTAAACCCAAACTGAGGAACTCACGGTCATAAAAGGAGACATTTCCCTCATGTCAAGTTTTAGCAATTAAACAATTAAACAGCCCTCAGATATTTTATTCCTAACACAACAAAAATTCATGATTTTTAAAACAAAACAGGCAATTCTATAAAATAAAAGGACAAAAGGTTGAGATTTTCTTCACCTCACATGTTGGTGGTGAACTGAGATTGGTCCTGACTGAGATTGTTGAAGGATTCCTTCAACGACACCCCCCCCCCCCCCCCCCCCCCCCCCCCCCCCCCCCCGGTAGAGACCTCCACCCCCTCCGAGACGTCTGACGGTTCAACAGAATCTTCTTAGAGCCAATCAAAAGTCTTATTCCATGTTCTCACCAAACTGCTCCCACACCTGAGTTTTCTCCTCAGAGACCACCAAGGCTGCTGTTTGACCTGTACATACCTGTTACCTGTATTTACCTGTTGGTCCTACAGGCTGACCAAGCCTGCTTGGACTCCTTCAGCCTGATGGTCTCTCCTACCAGGGTCTCCACCATTTATCTTATTTTAATGTTGTTTCAATGATGTGCCCTTTTCTCTCGGCCTGAACACCAAAACGTTCACTCTGAAGACCAGACTCTGGATTTTAACTTGATATTTGTGTCTCAGGAATCCGTGACGCCAGAAACACCATCCTGTATCAGATGAACCTTGATGAAGATCACATGTACTTTGTGGATGACTTCAAGTCACTCTGGAAGATCTCGAAGAACCTCACCAGCAGCATCTGCATCAGCTCTTCCAGAGAAGGTAGGAAACACGCCATCATCTCCATCCCGTCATATCTGGATGGAAACTAACTGTTTATTTGAGACGTATCCTGAGTAAAATCCTCCATCTCACCTGTAGCTGCAGGTTAGGGTTAGGGGTTAGGATTAGGGTTAGGGTTAGGACCAGAACCCTAGAACCCTGAGCAGCAGCTCTTCACCAGAACCTCCACAGGAACCCACACATCTCTAACCCTGACCCATCAGATCAACCTGTATGCTGATGACGTTTCACTTTCTGTTACTAAACCCTCAATCATCCCTACAGGAAGTGGTTACTCTCAAAAACCACTGACTCCTCATGTCCTGGAGTGAGTCCTCCGTCCTCCCAGAGGACAGACTGAAGTCACCCATCATCATCATCATCATCCCCATCCCTCTAACTCAAGTCACATGGTCCAGATCCCTGGACCATGTGACTTGGCTCTCAGAGCTGATTGGAGTCAGCTCCAGTTTCCTTTATCCATTATGAGCAGAAGAGCAAGAATCAAAATAATTCTCCCTAAAATAAACGGTTCATCCTGAATGATTCCAACTCAACCTTCTTCCACTTGGTTTAAATCTTTAGATTCAATTATCACTAAATTCTATTGGAAGAATAAAACATGACTGTCTCCAACAGATCTACAGATGGACTCATCCAGCTTCCAACCTGTTGATCTATAGATCCTGATCTGCTGATCTATAGATCCTGACCCGCTGATCTATAGATCCTGACCCGCTGATCTATAGATCCTGATCTGCTGATCTATAGATCCTGACCCGCTGATCTATAGACCCTAACCCGCTGATCTATAGATCCTGACCTGCTGATCTATAGATCCTGATTGATGATCTATAGATCCTGATGATTGATCTATAGATCTGATACCTGATCTATAGATCCGATATCTAGATCCTGACCGCTGATCCCGACCTGCTGATCTAATCCTCCTGATCCTGATAGATCCTGACCTGCTGATCTATAGATCCTGATCTGTTGATCTATAGATCCTGACCCGCTGATCTATAGATCCTGATCTGTTGATCTATAGATCCTGACCTGCTGATCTATAGATCCTGACCCGCTGATCTATAGATCCTGACCTGATCTAGATCCTGACCTGACCTGATCTATAGATCCTGACCCCGATGATCTATAGATCCTGACCTGTTGATCTATAGATCCTGACCTGTGATCTATAGATCCTGATCCCTGACCTGCTGAGCTGATCTATAGATCCTGACCCGCTGATCTATTGATCCTGACCTGCTGATCTATAGATCCTGATCTGCTGATCTACTGAGCAGAGTTGATTCCATCTTCAGACTGATCTTCTAAACAATCACAGAGGAGCTCCGCCCCCTTAGACCAGACGTCCTCCAGCTGTTGCCACAGCAACGTGATGTCTATTGTGGCACTTATCAATATCAGTCATTGATCATTGTGCTGATGCCTCAGAGCTGTTCCTCCTGTCTCCACATGGTGGAGCCAAAGTCAGACGTTGCTGTTTGTCATCATGTCCTCTGTCTTCTGTCTCTCTGTCTCCGTCCAGACTCTGTCCGGCTGCTGAATGGGACCAGTCTGTGTTCAGGCAGACTGGAGGTGAAGCTGAACCAGTCTGACCAGTCTAACCAGCGCTGGTCCTCAGTGTGTGAAGATGACTTTGACCAGCAGGATGCAGAGGTGGTCTGCAGGGAGCTGGACTGTGGTCCTCCTTCAGTCCTCCAGGGGGCGCTCTATGGTGACGTGGAGGCTCCAGTGTGGACCAGAGAGTTCCAGTGTGGAGGTGATGAGTCTTCTCTCCTGGACTGTAGAAGCTCAGGTCCAGGTAGAAACACCTGCTCACCTGGAAGAGCTGTTGGACTCACCTGCTCAGGTAGGAGAGGAGCTGCAGCTTCCTGTTCTGCTACATCTTCTTCACTGACGACTCTCTGGTTTCTGCTCAGAACCCGTCAGGTTGGTGGGAGGAGCCAGTCGCTGTGAAGGTTCTCTGGAGGTGAGAAGGTCCACCTGGAGACCTGTGCATGGCCCTGATTGGCTCCTGAAGGGAGCAGGTGTCCTCTGTGGACAGATGGACTGTGGTTCTGCTGTTTCTGTGGAGAAACATCAGAGTTCCTCAGAGAGATCTGTGTGGTTGATCCGGTCCAGCTGTGTTGAGTCCGGTTATGCTCCAAAAGAATGTGCTTCAGCAGACTCCTCCTCCTCCTTCATGAACATCACCTGCTCAGGTGAGTCTGACAGAAAACCCTGGTCCTGTACTGGAGAAGGTAAGTTTCAGCCTGGTGGAACTGAGGACTGAGGTTCTGAACAGACCAGCAGACTTCTGGAGCGATGAGACCAGAACCATGTTGGAGCAGCACTGAAGCACGGCGGTGGAGGTGTGGTGATCTGGGACCTGGACCGCTGGGTGTCTCTGGGTCTCATTCCTCAAACGTGAGCCGAACACATTTACGTGAAAACAGTTCCAAAGTTTGTTTAGAACTACTGACAGTTCCAAACTTTTCAGAGTTACCTACATCTCTGGTTGCCGTGGAGACGCCGATGATGTCACGGCGTCCTGGTGGACTCCTGACGCAGTCGTCTGCGGTTCTGCTGATGTAGACAAATGCATCAATGTTAACTTTTATTTCATCCAAAACATTATGAACCCATCTCCGCTTCAGCTCTGAAACCAAAGAAGCCTGGTCCGCTTCGGTTCCTGGTTCTGGTCTCTGACCCGGAGCCCTTTGGAAACAGAGACTGGATTCAAGAGACCGGGGGTTCAGCTGAAGGTTCTGAACCAGCCGATGGTGGTTCCTGGTTCTGGTTCTGACCAGGAGCTGGATTCATGAGACCGGGAGTCTAGCTGAAGGTCCTGAACCAGGGTTAGGGTAGGATGGTGGTTCCTGGTTCTGGTTCTGACCTCAGGTCTGACCAGGAGCTGGATTCATGAGACCGGGAGTCTAGCTGAAGGTCCTGAACCAGGGTTAGGGTAGGATGGTGGTTCCTGGTTCTGGTTCTGACCTCAGGTCTGACCAGGAGCTGGATTCATGAGACCGGGAGTCTAGCTGAAGGTCCTGAACCAGGGTTAGGGTTGGATGGTGATTCCTGGTCAGGTTCTCCTGATGGAGACCCCTGACTGGACCAGCATCTCCTCCGTAGACCAGCCAGTCTGACCCGACAGAAGCGGGTCATGTGACAGGACCATGATCCAAACACAGCAGCAGATAAGCAGATAGTTGAGCTGGCGGGTTGCTGGTTCGACTCCAGCCTTTGACCCGTCGATGTTCTTCTGTCTCCCAACGTCTTCTGTGAGGAGGACCGGTCAGAACCTGGACTGGTCTTCTGGTCCAGGTCCAGTGATGCCTCAGAGCTGTTCCTCCTGTCTCCACATGGTGGAGCCAAAGTCAGACGTTGCTGTTTGTCATCATGTCCTCTGTCTTCTGTCTCTCTGTCTCCGTCCAGACTCTGTCCGGCTGCTGAATGGGACCAGTCTGTGTTCAGGCAGACTGGAGGTGAAGCTGAACCAGTCTGACCAGTCTAACCAGCGCTGGTCCTCAGTGTGTGAAGATGACTTTGACCAGCAGGATGCAGAGGTGGTCTGCAGGGAGCTGGACTGTGGTCCTCCTTCAGTCCTCCAGGGGGCGCTCTATGGTGACGTGGAGGCTCCAGTGTGGACCAGAGAGTTCCAGTGTGAAGGTGATGAGTCTTCTCTCCTGGACTGTAGAAGCTCAGGTCCAGGTAGAAACACCTGCTCACCTGGAAGAGCTGTTGGACTCACCTGCTCAGGTAGGAGAGGAGCTGCAGCTTCCTGTTCTGCTACATCTTCTTCACTGACGACTCTCTGGTTTCTGCTCAGAACCCGTCAGGTTGGTGGGAGGAGCCAGTCGCTGTGAAGGTTCTCTGGAGGTGAGAAGGTCCACCTGGAGACCAGTAGAAGCCTCGGGCTGGACCCTGGAGGAGGCAGCTGCAGCATGCAGGGAGCTGGACTGTGGTTCTGCTGTTTCAGCTGGAAGCAGAAACAGGTCCAGAGTCGGGGCTGCATGGAAGATAAAAGCCAGCTGTCTCCGGTCCGGATCTGCTCTGAGGGAATGTGCAGCATCGTCCCAGTCTTCATCTGCGGTGGAGCTCATCTGCTCCAGTAAGACCATCAGCTGCCTCGTCCGTGACCAACATCTCCATCATGTTCTCATGAAGCCATCGTCTCTTCCAGACCTGCTGGTTCAGCCCATCCTGTCTGTGTCCTCCATGAACGGGGTCTCCCAGGCCCACCAGCAGGGGTCTGAGCGGGTGTTTCAGGGCTCCAGCTTCTCCATCAGCTGCTCCATCCAGCCACAGTACCGAGGAGGCTCCTTCCAGCTCACCTTCACCTCCTCCAGCACCACACTCAACCGCACCCAGCCGGCCGTCAATCACTCCGCCCACTTCCTGTTTCCTGCCGCAGAGCCCGCCCACCAGGGCAGCTTCAGCTGTGTTTACGGCGTCTACGTCTTTTCTCATAACTTCTCCTCTGAGAGCCGTCGTCTGTACCTGGAGGTGTCAGGTGAGCTCCTCCTTCCGTCCTCGGAGAGGATGTTGGAAAACCAAACCTTTTTAAAATATCAAGTTTGGCAACTTTGTGTCCTAAAATTAAGAATTCCTGCTGAATAATTGTGAGTTCTGCAGCTTTTTGTGGTAAAAATCAAATGTTTTCCAGAACGTCTGACATTTCACGTCTTTTTGACGTCAAATTAGGTGTTTTGTTCATAAAAACACAACTTTTATAAGGTCACATTTTAAAATTGTTACTCTTTAAATTAATATAACTTTTTAATATCATTATAAAACTATGTAATTACAAGATTTCAGTGTCACGAAATCCCAACTTTGACCAAAAATGTTTGATGTAAAAATGACAAATTTAGTTCTAAAGTTGAGTTTGTAGATCAACATTGAGACGTTTTTCTTTCATAAACTTTTAAACTTTCTGTCCTTGAATCTTTATAGTAAAATCACAAATATTGAATTCACCATATTGAAGCTGGAAGCACCAACTTTGATGGAAAAATCCCAACGTTGATGTCCAACAGCTGCTGAAGGTCCAACAGCTGCTGATGGTCCAACAGCTGCTGAGGGTCCAACAGCTGCTGAAGGTCCAACAGCTGCTGATGGTCCAACAGCTGCTGAAGGTCCAACAGCTGCTGAAGGTCCAACAGCTGCTGAAGGTCCAACAGCTGCTGATGGTCCAACAGCTGCTGAAGGTCCAACAGCTGCTGAAGCTGCTGACCAACAGGATCTGACACTGAGAGTTTCCAGATGTTTGTGTCTGACTGCAGCTTCATGGTTCTGACTGAATGTCTGATCAGATCCAGGACCGGTGATCTTCAGACTGGTGGTTCTGCTGCTGGGTCTGCTGGTCTTCGTCTCCCTGCTGTGTTCCAGTCAGAAGGTAACGTTCTTGAGTCCATCTGAGGACCATCAGTGGGGGACCAGGTCTGGACCAGGTCTGGACCAGGTCTGGACCAGGTCTGGACCAGGTCTGGACCAGGTCTGGACCAGACTGATGCTCTGACTCAGCTGGATGTGCTGCTGTGTCTCTGCAGACCACCAGGGGGCAGAAGACGAGGCCTCAGGAGGACGTGGAGATGGATCATTATAACGTCCATGCTGACTGAGCTGAAGAGGAGCATCTTCATCTTCATCTTCATCTTCATCTTCATCTTCATCCATGTGAAATCTGTGATTTGGTTCAACTTCACTGGATCATTTTTCTAAATGAAATAACGTTGATATATTATGTTCCTATAATTTTATTTGAAACATTTATTCCATAATTCCAGATCATTTTTCTCCTTATAATCACACATTCAGACTTTTGTTATTTCAGGTCTCATATTTGTAGAATTACTGTAATTTGATACTCAATGTTTCAGAATGTATTTTTTTTATTGTTTTTGTGTGACGCTGCCACAAGCATAAGGAACTGAATACATTTATGTAGCATCTATTAAATTTGCAGTATTTTAGGTTCAGATCCACACTGTTGGTCAACTGGTGCAGCCAACCACACCTGGTGTGGGGGCGGAGCTACAATCAGCAGCTGTTCTGGTCATCATGTAGCTGTATCTGTCATGTGTGATGAAGATGTCGGCTGTCAACACCTCAGCATGGGTGCAGCTGAGACTCAAGAACAAAATGAAGGAGGCAGTAGAGCTGCTGGTTCTTCACATGTTGGTTCATTTATTTCTCTTTCAGATTACAGACGATGAACAAAGACTGTTTTAGATTCTAGCAGCTTCCTTTCATCCCAGGAAGCTCCGCCCACCACAGATTAGTCCTGATTCAGCTCCTCACCTTCCTGTTTCAAGTCAATTATGGCAGCAAAGACAATTTAAAACACCTCTTTACAAATAGTGTCTGGATATTAACTGATATAAAAATAAGTTCTAAGTGCTTCTCACACTTTAATACTGTCTCTGCTTCGGCATGTTCGCTGCTCGGACGCCAGCATCTGTAGTTAGTTCTCAACTCTCCTCAAACTTAGACAAATAGAAGATAAAAAGAATCGTCCTAACGGCACTCAAAGGCCAATCAAAGTTTACAGACTTTCAGCATCACTTTTATACAAAGTTCAAAGAAAAAAAAAAAAAAACAAACTACTTTTTGGTCAAATCTGCAACCAAAGTCGACTCATTTGTAGCCACCATGAAGGGTTAGGGTTGCACATTTAAAAGCTCTGTTTCCTGTTTACAGACCATCGTGGAGCATGAAAGCTAAACCGGAGTTAGCATGCGCAGTTTTTACAATACTGGAGCTAAACGGAGGCTAACAAGACGAAGCTAGTTGGAGCAAAAGAGGAACAAACAACACAAGAAAGAAAACATGAAAATACTGAAACATCCAGAGTGAAGCCTGAACTCAGCGTTGGTGGTTTCCATCCAGACGAGCTCCTCCCTCTCTGCTGTGAGTCGACGCTCTTCTCTGCTCTGATTGGTTGTTTTCACTCAGAAACGTTAAACTTTAACTCGTGTTTGACGTTGAGTTAAAGTTTCTTCCTGGATGGAAACTTCAGCGCTGAGCAGGTCTCACCATCACATCTTAGGTAGTCTCTTTTTTAAATTTTCCTTTAGTTTTTAAAGCTTTTACTAAAGCTGACAGGGTAAATAAGAATTCATTTTGTTATAAAATAGTTTTACACAAAGAAAAAACATCCTAAAACTTTAGTTTCATTTGTTACACAGATAAAAGACTCAAAGTTCATTTTCTGTCCTCCAGAGAAAACACATGCTTCAACTTCATCATTTAATTATGTCTTTAGTTTTTTTTTTTAACTTAAATTTTCACTGACGTAATTCTGAAATAGTCAAAATGACAAAACAATGTAAACTATCAGTTTATAGTTAAAGACCCTGAAAAATCCACGATCTTAGAGATAAAAGGACCGTGTCACATGATCTTATCTGGATACTGTAAAGTCATTAAATCAACCCTGCAGCCAATCACAGGCTGTCTGACGACGACTCAACCAATTACAAACTAAAACGTGGACAAAAGTAAGCGAAGGATTAACGAAGCCAACAAGCAGACGAAGAGGAATCAGTTCTGTGTTTTCAAAGTTCAGCAGTTTGAATGTTTCTATTTTATTCCTATTTTTTTCTTTAAGTGGGGTTTGAATTGGTTGTAAAACCTGCAGGCAGGTGGATGGACACCTGCGGTGTAAAGGTGCATTCACACTAATCTGCTTCACTGGCGGAACGTTACAGTCACAGAGGTCAAAGGTCAGGACCTCCAACCATAGACCGCCGTGACCTCCGACCAAAGACCGCCGTGACCTCCGACCGCCGTGACCTCCGACCGCCGTGACCTCCGACCAAAGACCGCCATGACCTCCGACCAAAGACCGCCGTGACCTCCGACCAAAGACCGCCGTGACCTCCGACCATAGACCGCCATGACCTCTGACCAAAGACCGCCATGACCTCCGACCATAGACCGCCGTGACCTCCGACCGCCGTGACCTCTGACCGCCGTGACCTCTGACCAAAGACCGCCGTGAGCTCCACCAAAGACCAGCGTGAGCTCCGCCAAAGACCGACGTGACCTCCGACTGAGAACTGCCATGACCTCCGACCAAAGACCGCCATGAGCTCCGCCAAAGACCGACGTGACCTCCAACCAAAGACCAGCGTGAGCTCTGCCAAAGACCGCCGTGACCTCCGACTGAGAACTGCCGTGATCTCCGACCAAAGACCGCCATGACCTCTGACCAAAGACCGCCATGACCTCCGACCAAAGACCGCCGTGACCTCTGACCGAGAACCACGTGACCTCCGACCAAAGACCGCCTTGACCTCCAACCATAGACCGCCGTGACCTCCGACCATAGACCCCCGTGACCTCCGACCATAGACCGCCGTGACCTCTGACCGAGAACCACGTGACCTCCGACCAAAGACCGCCTTGACCTCCAACCATAGACCGCCGTGACCTCCGACCATAGACCCCCGTGACCTCCGACCATAGACCGCCGTGACCTCTGACCGAGAACCACGTGACCTCCAACCAAAGACCATTGTAACCTCTGACATGAGCGGTGAAAAGTCTCAACTCATGTGGTTAATTTTGGAGCGATGCTGTGCTAGCATCGTAACTATCGAGCACAGCTACAAAAACAAATGTCTTTCAGCTGTTCGACTGTGGAGAAACTCTGGAGGCCACGAGTGGATAACGAGCTTCTCTCCCATAGAAACGAGGTGGCGTTAGCAACATGAGCATCGAGCTAACCCTTCCATAAAGAACTGAACTTCCTTGCCTTGAACACCAGGGGGCACATTAAGGCGTGAAGGGTGGGGTTCAGTGATCTGCTGGCTGGAGGTTCAGAAAGGTAAATATAGATGTGGGGCTATGACACGTCTGACCACTAGGTGGCAGCATTTGTCTGCTTTGATGGTTGCAGATCTTTTACCGCTGGTAACTGTTGATGGGAAATGGCGTCATATAACTGATCAGCTGACGAGCCAAATGACAGCAGTAACACGGTGGTCTCGTTTATCACCTCGATATTAGCAAAGACTTCAGAGGTTTCATTTAGGATTCAGTCAGATTTGATGGGACATCTTCAAACCAGAAGAGCTGGGGTCGATCCACGTGTTGGGACCATGTTGGGACCATGTTGGGACCATGTTAGGACTATGTTGGGACCATGTTAGGACCGTGTCTGGACCATGTTTGGACCATGTTGGGACCATGTTTGGACCATGTTGGGACAGTGTCTGGACCATGTTTGGACCATGTTGGGACTATGTTTGGACCATGTTGGGACCGTCTCTGGACCATGTTTGGACCACGCTGGGACTATGTTTGGACCGGAGGTGGTACAGCAGGAACCGACATCGGTGACGAACCAGTCAGATTTCACTGTCTTTGTTTTAAATCGATGTAAAAAGGTCGGTTTGAAGGAAGCATCATAGTGTGAATGCAGCTTTGGTGATTTCCTCTCTAGAAGATGCCGTATCCGTCGGTGTGGCGCGCCGCCACGGCAAAGGCGGGGTAGCCCTCGTAGGTGGTGTAGGCGGTCAGGTCCTGGCCCAGAGAGACGGCCTGCTTCAGTTGGGAGGCAACCGCTGAGGATGCTGGGCTGGCCAGGGCGTATCCTGAGGGAGAAGAACCAACACAAAAGATGTTCACTACTGGTCTTCAAACTGCTGAGTGTGAGTTTGGCTGTGAGCAGCGGCCAGTTGTGTCAGACATCTGTCTGGTGGAGCGTTAGTTGGCTTTGGGTACGGACCTTCACATACCTGGGAAGGCTACTGAGGCCACGGCAGTAGCACAGCTGGCGTCGGTGCCCTCTGTCTGCAGGCCCAGAGTCTGCAGGGTGTGCTCGGCGGCATGGACTTTAGCTTCCTCTACAGCCGCGCAGAGCTTAGTCGGGGTGAAAGGATGTCTGTGGGGAGACACATCCACAATCAGACGTCATCGTAGATGATACAATGTCCTCAGAATCATAACGTTTAACTTTAGCCTGTGTTTTTAGCAGATCTGTCACTCCTGAGGAGGACAACCATATGGATGGACCTCCTGGAGAAATGTCCTCAGGGTCAGAAACCTCTTAATACAGCACAACGGGCTGCTGGGTAGCTTAGTGGTTTCAGCCCATGTCCAGAGGCTACAGTCCTGCAGCGGTGGCAGGTTCAACTCCTGACCTGTGAGCCGCTGCTGCACATCTGCCCCACTTTCCTCTCTCGATCACTGTAAATAAACTCAGTCGAGCCACCAAATGTCCCAGCGTTGTACATAGAAATAAAACAAGAAAAACATTCAAGGTTTACTGCTGCTTGCTTATTTTACTGAGGTGTTCATGAGCTAGCTAACTGCAAACTTCAACTAACGTCCACTTGATTTATATCACTCAACAAGAAGACAGTAACCAGCTAGCTTAAACTAACTTTAACTTGATAAACCTAACGAGTTTACTGGAGTTAGATTTTTGTTGCATAGTCATTATTTTATTATTGTTTTTTTTTGTTTGTTTTGCCTCTTCAATATTTTCTTTTGCTTTCATCACGTTTAACTTGATGAATACATGTTAACAGGTTAACTTGATCAACAGTCTACAGGTTTACATAAGCCAGCTAACTTTAGCTGAGGTCAACTTAATCAATGGTCTATGGGTTTAAATAAGCCAGTTAACTTTAGCTGACGTTTACTTGATCAATGGTCTCCGGGTTTACATAAGCCAGCTAGCTTCAGCTGAGGTCAACTTAATCAATGGTCTATGGGTTTAAATAAGCCAGTTAACTTTAGCTGACGTTTACTTGATCAATGGTCTCCGGGTTTACATAAGCCAGCTAGCTTTAGCTGAGGTCAACTTAATCAATGGTCTACGGGTTTACATTAGCCAGCTAGTTTTAGCTGACGTTAACTTGATCAACGGTCTCCGGGTTTACATAAGCCAGCTAACTTTATCCAATGTGACCATTTTTGCTGAAAGCCCATTGTGTTTTTTCACTCTAAAATACTTTGACATTGTTTTGGTCTCCTCCACTGCGTCTGCTCTATTTTAAAATAAAGGTCCAGACGTTGTGATTTTTGTTCTCATGACGTGAAAATGTTTGAATTATTTTCCATGAATATGGACTCGTCAGTGAGGTATCAGAACCTCATCCACAGACGTTTGCTGGTGGACCAGCCTGTCCAGTAGCTGGAGGGGTTCACCATTAAGAAGCAGGGACTGGGGGCCCAGGGCTGGTACCTGGGGGCCCAGGGCCGGTACCTGGGGGCCCAGGGCTGGTACCTGGACCACGGTTGGACCGGGGGGGCCAGGGCTGGTACCTGGGGGCCCAGGGCTGGTACCTGGGGGCCCAGGGCCGGTACCTGGGGCCCAGGGCTGGTACCTGGGGGCCCAGGGCCGGTACCTGGGGCCCAGGGCTGGTACCTGGACCACGGCTGGACCACTTACACGTTGGGGTACTGCGTGGCCAGCGCCGGGATGGTGACCTTGTAGAGGAAGAGCTGCCTCTGGTCCGGACTGATGGCAGAGTGGAGCTGGTAGACGGGCTGACCCCAGTTGTTCTTCTGACACAGCTCCTCCAGAACCTGACACACAAACACAAGTCCATGAGGACCCAGCAGGATCTCCAGGTCCTGCACCCTGATGCTGCTGGTCCAGATGACACCTGGTTTAATTTAGATTAATATAAAATGAAAAACAATGAAAAAAATAGGAAATAAAAATTAAAATACATTTAAATGTGGTCTAAAATTAAATTGAATGAAATTAAAAAAGGTCTTCAGAATAATTTATTGTTTCATGAATGTTTTTAGGTGGAGCCTGCTGAGCTCAGGTGTTCTCCACCTGTGGTGGTCTCAGTCATTAACACGTGTCCCTCTGGAGATGAACCCAGAAGTTTCTATGAGTCTAAACAGAATCTTTTATTTCTGACGGTCTACGGTCCTAACAGTCTATGGTCCTAACGGTCTTCGGTCCTGATGGTCTATGGTTCTGACGGTCTACAGTCCTAACAGTCTACGGTCCTAACGGTCTACGGTCCTGACGGTCTATGGTCCTGATGGTCTACGGCCGTAACGGTCTACGGACCTGATGGTCTATGGTCCTGACGGTCTACGGTCCTAACGGTCTACAGTCCTAATGGTCTACAGTTCTAACGGTCTACGGTCGTAATGGTCTACGGTCCTAACGGTCTACGGTCCTAACGGTCTACTGTTCTAACGATCTATGGTCGTAACAGTCTACGGTCCTGATGGTCTACGGTCCTAACGGTCTACGGTCCTAATGGTCTACGGTCCTAATGGTCTACAGTCGTAATGGTCTACAGTCCTAATGGTCTACGGTCATAACGGTCTACGGTCGTAACGATCTACGGTTGTAATGGTCTACGGCCCTAACGGTCTACAGTCCTAATGGTCTACAGTTCTAACGGTCTACGGTCGTAATGGTCTACGGTCCTAACGGTCTACGGTCGTAACGGTCTACGGTTCTAACGATCTATGGTCGTAATGGTCTACGGTCCTGACGGTCTACGGTCCTAATGGTCTACGCTCGTAACGGTCTACGGTCGTAACAATCTACAGTCGTAACAATATACAGTCCTAACGGTCTACGGTCGTAACGATCTACAGTCGTAACGATATACAGTTGTAACGGTCTACGGTCGTAATGGTCTACGGTCCTAACGGTCTACGGTCGTAACGGTCTACGGTTCTAACGATCTATGGTCGTAATGGTCTACGGTCCTGACGGTCTACGGTCCTGACGGTCTACGGTCCTGACGGTCTACGGTCCTGACGGTCTACGTTCCTAATGATCTATGGTCGTAACGGTCTACGGTCGTAACGATCTACGGTCGTAACGGTCTACGGTCGTTATGGTCTACGGTCCTGATGGTCTACAGTCCTAACGATCTATGGTCGTAACGGTCTACGGTCCTGATGGTCTACGGTCCTAATGGTCTATGGTCCTAACGGTCTACGGTCCTAATGGTCTACGCTCGTAACGGTCTACGGTCGTAACCGTAGAAGGTAACGTTCACCTGAACATGCTACTGCAAACATTCAGAGAGGAACCGCTACTGGGTTCCTTCATATTTTGGGACGATGCTCCAGACCGCAGCACAGATCTTCTGTCCCTGTACTGCTGCGCATTAGAACATAGATCCTGTTGGTGGAACGGTGATCTGATGAAACGGTGGACAGACCTCCAAACACGTGACAGTCTTTACATACTTCTGTTACCTGTGTGGCGGGTTTGATGGCAGTCTTGAGGCTAATGGCGGCGGGGTTCATGGGAGTCAGCTCCATCCCTGGCAGCAGGTCGTACAGCTTCTCCTCTGCCTGCTTGTCCACCTTCAGGCCGTAAGAGGCGCCGCCGCTCCCGCCGCGTCCCACGGCTCCGCCACCGGCAGCATAGGCAAGGTAGCCCCGCCCACCCAGCCCCCGCACCCCCGCAGCCCCTACAGGTACAGTCATGTAAATTTCTACAGGAGACCGAAAAGGCAGTGAAAGGCAGTGAAATCAATCAAATCACCGGAAATCAGCCGGGAAGGAAGAATCACAGTCACATAATTATCCAGTCAGTCATCAGTGGTAACCATGGCGACAGCACATCAGCACTCCGGTAGCATCATTTATCTGAATGATTCAATGTTTTTATACTTAATTTGTGTTGGATCCTTTTTTTTTTATTCCTTCTGAAAAAATGATCTGATTTTAAACCACATTCTTCATATTTGATTGATTCTTGGATGTCCCGTCTGGTGAACTGGTGGCTTCCAGAACCCCTCCCCCATTGCTGCAGGGACAGTTTCCAGTTCGGTGATATCTGAGACACTGGTCAGAGTCCAGAGTCCAGAATCCACAGGGCCTGTTGCACTGACGGTTAGCATTTGGCTACTGTAGCTGCTAATGCAAGTTTAAGAAAGGAACAAAAATAAATTGGGTTGTTTTAGTTTGGCAGGTCTAAAAACACCCAACGGGACCTGGTCTGAGGTGGGTTGTTTTTTAGTTTGGCAGGTCTAAAAACACCCAACTGGGAGGTCTAAAAACTGGTCTGAGGTGGGTTGTTTTAGTTTGGCAGGTCTAAAAACACCCAACGGGACCTGGTCTGAGGTGGGTTGTTTTAGTTTGGCAGGTCTAAAAACACCCAACGGGACCTGGTCTGAGGTGGGTTGTTTTAGTTTGGCAGGTCTAAAAACACCCAACGGGACCTGGTCTGAGGTGGGTTGTTTTAGTTTGGCAGGTCTAAAAACACCCAACGGGACCTGGTCTGAGGTGGGTTGTTTTAGTTTGGCAGGTCTAAAAACACCCAACGGGACCTGGTCTGAGGTGGGTTGTTTTAGTTTGGCAGGTCTAAAAACACCCAACGGGACCTGGTCTGAGGTGGGTTGTTTTAGTTTGACAGGTCTAAAAACACCCAACGGGACCTGGTCTGAGGTGGGTTGTTTTAGTTTGACAGGTCTAAAAACACCCAACGGGACCTGGTCTGAGGTGGGTTGTTTTAGTTTGGCAGGTCTAGGACCTGAGGTAAGACCTGTGGTAGGACCTGAGATAAAACCTAGGGTAAGACCTGTGGTAGGACGTGGGGTAAGACCTGGGGAAGGACCTGAGGTAAGACCTGTGGTAGGAACTGAGGTAGGACCTGGGGTTGGACCTGAGGTAAGACCTGTGGTAGGACCTGAGATAAAACCTAGGGTAAGACCTGTGGTAGGACGTGGGGTAAGACCTGGGGAAGGACCTGAGGTAAGACCTGTCGGTAGGACCTGAGGTAAGACCTGTGGTAGGACCTGGGGTAAGACCTGTGGTAGGACCTGAGGTAAGACCTGTGGAAGGACCTGAGGTAAGACCTGTGGTAGGACCTGAGATAAAACCTAGGGTAAGACCTGTGGTAGGATGTGGGGTAAGACCTGGGGAAGGACCTGAGGTAAGACCTGTGGTAGGACCCAAGGTAGGACCTGAGATAAAACCTGGGATAAGACCTGGGGTAGACCTGATGTGGGCTTACTGACCGCATCATGACCCCATGAGGGTATAGACCAGGGTGTCAAACTCCAGTCCTCGAGGGCCGCTGTCTCCGCTGGTTCTGGACACGTGACTGGAGTTTGACACCCCTGGTCTAGACAGTTCAGATGTTGTCCCAGCAGTGACACTGGAAACAAGGATGTTTGGACAGATTTGATCACAGTGAATGTGAATTAATCTCAATCAGCATCATTAGTTAACATAAACTAAACCATCCAAACTGAAATAGTTAACTGGCAGTAACTGAACTGAGTTCCATGAATGACCTGAATGACCTGCTGGATCCTGATGACTGATTCATGTTTTCTGCTGGCCTTTAATGTAGAAGCAGAACAACGACAGTAAACCTCAGCTAAGCTACCACAGTGCAACTGGCCCAGAGCGCTACCTGAGCGCTACCTGAGCTGTGATTGGACAGACTGAGCTCAGGGGAGGGGCTTTAGAAACAATCAGTTTTCCATCAGAAATCTGTTTAATCATGTTGAAAGGTGTCTGCTGTCAAATGAAAACCCTCCAACTCTGCAGATTGAAACTGGTCTTTGTTCAACATGTTTTCCTGAGTTTGTGGGTTTTCGTCTGACGGCAGGAGTTTACGTGAACTTCTCGCACCAGATCTGCTGTCATCAGCGAAGATGGTTCAGCTTCATGTTCACCTTCACGTTACATGCGTGTCCTCACCTCTGACAGATGGCGTCCTGATTAAACCTCGACCCCCGACGTGAGCTTTGGCTGGAGGGAAGCGGAACTGACCCGGTATGGCAGCGTAGGCGTGGGGGGCGTAAAACACGGGTGCACCCAGGTACGCTGCTGACGGGTCATACATCTGGAGAAGGGTTTGTCATAAATACTCAGTTTAGTAAAAAAAAAAAAAAGGGGAAAAAAAAAAACAAATTTGTTACATGAACTTTTTTAGAAGAGGAATCTTTCCAGACAGGTCATTTAGAGCTGCGGGGGTTAATAATAAAATAAACAATAAAATCCAAGAGAATCAAAGAACAGTTTATAAATCTGGTGACTGGGTCGATACACAGAAACTGAAAAACATCTGTCCACATCTGAATTTGGAGTTGGTAAAGTTGTGTTTTTATAGATCAGTGAGTTTTTATGTGATAAACTGTTACAATCTATGGAGTCTGAGCTTTAAAACTTTAAATCTGATTTAATCCAGGAACACTGCAGTTCCTCTACCGTCCACTAGAGGCTGCAGTTCCTCTACTGGATGGATGGTGATGAATGGATGGATGGATGGATGATGAATGGATGGATGGTTGGATGATGGATGGATGGATGGATGGATGGATGGATGATGGATGGGTGGATGGATGGATGGATGATGGATGATGGAAGAATGGATGGATGGATGGATGGATGGTGATGAATGGATGGATGGTTGGATGATGGATGGATGGATGGATGGATGGATGATGGATGATGGATGGATGGATGGATGATGGATGGGTGGATGGATGGATGGATGATGGATGATGGAAGAATGGATGGATGGATGGATGGATGGATGGATGATGGATGGGTGGATGGATGATGGATGGATGGATGGATGGTGATGAATGGATGGATGATGGATGGATGGATGAATGGATGGATGTTAATTTCTAGAATTGTTTGTCGATGGCCGCTGCCTCCTGCGGGACATTGGCATCGTTGGGGTGTTGGTGGTCCTGCGGGACATTGGCATCGTTGGGGTGTTGGTGGTCCTGCGGGACATTGGCATCGTTGAGGTGTTGGTGGTCCTGCGGGACATTGACATCGTTGGGGTGTTGGTGGTCCTGCGGGACATTGACATCATTGGGATGTTGGTGGTCCTGCGGGACATTGACATCGTTGGGGTGTTGGTGGTCCTGCGGGACATTGGCATCGTAGGGGTGTTGGTGGTCCTGCGGGACATTGGCATCATTGGGATGTTGGTGGTCCTGCGGGACATTGGCATTGTTGGGGTGTTGGGTCCTGGGGACATTGGCATCGTGGGGGTGTTGGTGGTCCTGCGGGACATTGGCATCGTTGGGGGTTGGTGGTCCGGCGGGACATTGGCATCGTTGGGGTGTTGGTGGTCCTGCGGGACATTGGCATCGTTGGGGTGTTGGTGGTCCTGCGGGACATTGGCATCGTTTGGGTGTTGGTGGTCCTGTGGGACATTGGCATCGTTGTGTGTTGGTGGTCCTGCAGGACATTGGCGTTGTTGGGGTGTTGGTGGTCCTGCGGGACATTGGCATCGTTGGGGTGTTGGTGGTCCTGCGGGACATTGGCATCGTTAGGGTGTTGGTGGTCCTGCGGGACATTGGCATCGTTGGGGTGTTGGTGGTCCTGCGGGACACTGGTATCGTTGGGGTGTTGGTAGTCCTGCGGGACATTGGCGTCGTTGGGGTGTTGGTGGTCCTGCGGGACATTGGCATCGTTAAGGTGTTGGTGGTCCTGCCGGACATTGGCATTGTTGGGGTGTTGGTGGTCCTGTGGGACATTGGCATCGTTGGGGTGTTGGTTGTCCTGCGGGACATTGGCATCATTAAGGTGTTGGTGGTCTTGCGGGACATTGGCATCGTTGGGGTGTTGGTTGTCCTGCGGGACATTGGCATCATTAAGGTGTTGGTGGTCCTGCGGGACATTGGCATCGTAGGGGTGTTGGTGGTCCTGCGGGACATTGGCGTCGTTGGGGTGTTGGTGGTCCTGCGGGACATTGGCGTCGTTGGGGTGTTGGTGGTCCTGCGGGACATTGGCGTCGTTGGGGTGTTGGTGGTCCTGCGGGACATTGGCATCGTTGGGGTGTTGGTGGTCCTGTGGGACATTGGCATCGTTGGGGTGTTGGTGGTCCTGCGGGACATTGGCATCGTTGGGGTGTTGGTGGTCCTGCGGGACATTGGCATCGTTGGGGTGTGGGTGGTCCTGTTGGACATTGGCATCGTTGGGGTGTTGGTGGTCCTGCGGGACATTGGCATCGTTGGGGTGTTGGTGGTCCTGTGGGACATTGGCATCATTAAGGTGTTGGTGGTCCTGCGGGACATTGGCATCGTAGGGGTGTTGGTTGTCCTGCGGGACATTGGCATCATTAAGGTGTTGGTGGTCCTGCGGGACATTGGCATCGTTGGGGTGTTGGTGGTCCTGCGGGACATTGGCGTCGTTGGGGTGTTGGTGGTCCTGCGGGACATTGGCGTCGTTGGGGTGTTGGTGGTCCTGCGGGACATTGGCGTCGTTGGGGTGTTGGTGGTCCTGCGGGACATTGGCATCGTTGGGGTGTTGGTGGTCCTGCGGGACATTGGCATCGTTGGGGTGTTGGTGGTCCTGTGGGACATTGGCATCGTTGGGGTGTTGGTGGTCCTGCGGGACATTGGCATCGTTGGGGTGTTGGTGGTCCTGCGGGACATTGGCATCGTTGGGGTGTGGGTGGTCCTGTTGGACATTGGCATCGTTGGGGTGTTGGTGGTCCTGCGGGACATTGGCATCGTTGGGGTGTTGGTGGTCCTGCGGGACATTGGCATCGTTGGGGTGTTGGTGGTCCTGCGGGACATTGGCATCGTTGGGGTGTTGGTGGTCCTGCGGGACATTGGCATCGTTGGGGTGTTGGTGGTCCTGCGGGACATTGGCATCGTTGGGGTGTTGGTGGTCCTGTGGGACATTGGCATCGTTGGGGGTGTGGTCCTGCGGGACATTGGCATCGTTGGGGTGTTGGTGGTCCTGTGGGACATTGGGGTCGTTGGGGTGTTGGTGGTCCTGCGGGACATTGACGTCGTTGGGGTGTTGGTGGTCCTGTGGGACATTGGGGTCGTTGGGGTGTTGGTGGTCCTGCGGGACATTGACGTCGTTGGGGTGTTGGTGGTCCTGCGGGACATTGGCGTGTTGGGGTGTTGGTGGTCCTGTGGGACATTGGCGTCGTTAAGGTGTTGGTGGTCTCACCTGTCCCAGCGTGTAGGCGGTGTAGTCGGTCTGCAGCAGAGAGCCTCCTCGTCCTCCAGTCCCTCTGGTGTAGCGGACATAACTGTCCTTGTCCACCGGCTTGGCCAGAGTCACCTCGATCGGAGAGCCGTCCACCACCTGGAGGGAGGAGGACCCATCATTCCCTTCTAAGCTTTAGCTCACCTATAATTTCCCTTTTTGATCTAAAGTCTTTGAGAGTTACTTTTAACCAGTTTAAAACTTTTGTAGATTAATTTAGTGTTTTTAGAACTTCAGTCTAGTTTTATCTGCCTGTGATTATAAATCTGTCCAGTAGGTGGTGTCGTGTGCTCATGAAGCTTCTGGTAATGAACCCTTTCTGGAACCGACTGGCTCCAGCGGTTCGATGCCTCATGAGGCTTCATCTCTCCATCTCAAACAAAATAAAACGTCACTTTTTCATTTTTTAATGTTTGATTGATAATTGTAAATGAAAAGAACGAATGATACGCGGATTAAACTGATCAGTTTCTACTGATCTTCTCTTCACTGTTTAACAGGTAACTTCTGGTTCAGTGCGTTTCTATTTCTTTTATCTCGTCTTGAGGGCTGAGTGGACGTTAAGACCACGGACCTGGACTGGTTTAAGTCAGTTCAGACCAGTTGTCTCCAGCCGGTCTAAAATGCTGCTGCTGGAACCAGGAAGCAGGATCATATTAACCAGTTCTGATGTCACTTCCTGTCCGCTTTAGGACAGATTTAAAGATTTTACTGCTTGTTTTTAAGGTTTTAGGTGGACTGGCTCCACCGTACTCATCAGAACTTCTTCTTTGTTCTGCTCCAGTCAGAGCTGAGCTCAACCAGTCAGAAGGTCCTGGTGGTTCTGGGGTCCAGACTGGACTGGACTGGACCTTTTCTTTAGGTGCTTCTGTTCTGGAACAGTTGAGTCTGGACTTCTGGTCAGTATAAATTACTTCCAGCGCTTCACTTGTGCATTAATAATATTATTCTTAATGCCCTCTGGTCAACTTTGGTTCTGTTGTAGAAATAAATCTGACCTTGACCTTGACTTTGACCTTTGACCTTGACTTTGATCAGGGAGTCAGACCTTTGATGTGGTTTTTTTTTGACTGATACTTTTGTGTTTGAGGAGTTAAGTTAACCCTGAACAGGAGGACAGGTGAGAATCAGCGGACTGGTTGGACTCACTGCTCACCTTCCCATTGAGAGCGTTCAAGGCGCTGACGGCGTCCTCCCTTTGACCGAAATGGACGAAAGCATAATCTCTGATCTTCTTCACGCGCTCCACCGAACCTACAACACAGACCGTTGTGTTTTTAAGGCGTGAGTTGAACCCTGGCAGGGACTCCTCTGGTCCAGGTGCTGTTGGGTCGTTCAGAGACCATCAGAACCTTCACTGTAATCTCTGTCTGGTACCGGGTTTGAGGCTGTTGAACTCCTTCTCGATGGTCTCCTCAGTGGTCTGGAGCATCAGGTTTCTCACATACAGGATCTTCACTGTTGCCATGGTGTCCTCATCGACCTCCACCTCAGGCTCCGCCCAGTCCACGGCAATGGCATGGCCCCACAGCTGGATCCGACCTGAGAGACAGCAGGTGACTGTTACATCACTGAGAACTAAGGTCCTGATCTGATCCACAAGCTCTGAACTGTTTCAGGTTCTCAGCCATTATTGGGGGGGTGGGGGGGGTGGGGGGGGTGGGGGGTTCCTCTACTGGTCTCAAAGACTCGGTCCGATTAGACCAAAGGGGAGTCGTTTGGCCTTCATTTCCAGAGCCATGATTGGAGGCAACCAAACACAGTATTTACCCCCCCGTCTAGCACTGGACATTACTGGAACTTTACTTAAATGCTACCAGAACTTTTCTGCAATGTTTGTGTAACATAGCTGGAACATTTCCAGATGATTGCTGGAACTTTGCCAGAATGGGACAGAAACATTTCAGAAACATTGGTGTAATATTTCAGGAACATTGGTGTAATATTCCAGGAACATTGGTGTAATATTCCAGGAACATTCCAGAAACTTTGGTGTAATATTCCAGGAACATTGGTGTAATATTTCAGGAACATTCCAGGAACATTCCAGGAACATTGGTGTAATATTTCAGGAACATTCCAGGAACATTGGTGTAATATTCCTTGAACATTAGTGTAATATTCCAGGAACATTGCTGGAACATTCCAGAACATTGGTGTAATATTCCAGGAACATTCCAGGAACATTGGTGTAATATTCCAGGAACATTCCAGGAGCATTGCTGGAACATTCTAGGAATATTGCAGGGATATTCCAGGAACATTGGTGTTATATTGCAGAAACATTGCAGGAACATTGGTGTAATATTGAAGGAACATTGCTGGAACATTCCAGGAATATTGCAGGAATATTCCAGGAACATTGATGTAATATTGAAGGAACATTCTAGGAGCATTGGTTTAATATTCCAGGAACATTGCTGGAATATTCCAGGAATATTGCAGGAATATTCCAGGAACATTAATGGAACATTGGTGTAATATTCCAGGAACATTGGTGGAACATTCCAGGAACATTGCTGAAATATTGGTGGAACATTGGTGTAATATACCAGGAACATCAATGGAACATTCGTGTAATATTCCAGGAACATTCCAGGAACATTGGTGTAATATTCCTTGAACATTGGTTTAATATTCCAGGAACATTGCTGGAACATTCCAGGAACATTGGTGTAATATTCCAGGAATATTTCAGGAACATTCCAGGAACATTGGTGTAATAATCCAGGAACATTTCAGGAGCATTGCTGGAACATTCCAGGAATATTGCAGGAATATTCCAGGAATATTGGTGTAACATTCAGGGAACATTCCAGGAACATTGGTGTAATATTCCAGGAACATTGCAGGAATATTCCAGGAACATTGGTGTAATATTCCAGGAACATTGCAGGAATATTCCAGGAACATTGGTGTAATCTTTCAGGAATATTCCAGGAACATTGGTGTAATATTTCAGGAACATTCCAGGAACATTGGTGTAATATTCCAGGAACATTGGTGTAATATTCCAGGAACATTTCAGGAATATTCCAGGAACATTGGTGTAATATTCCAGGAATATTCCAGGAACATTGGTGTAATATTCCAGGAACATTGCAGGAATATTCCAGGAACATTGGTGTAATATTTCAGGAACATTCCAGGAACATTGGTGTAATATTCCAGGAACATTGATGGAACATTTGTGTAATATTGTAGGAATATTCCAGGAACATTCCAGGAACATTGGTGTAATATTTCAGGAACATTCCAGGAACATTGGTGTAATAATCCAGGAACATTCCAGGAACATTGGTGTAATAATTCCAGGAACATTCCAGGAACATTGGTGTAATATTCCAGGAACATTCCAGGAGCATTGGTGTAATAATCCAGGAACATTCCAGGAACATTGCTGGAATGCTGGTGTCACTGGAACTTGTTGTAACTTTGCTGAAACGTTTCGTGGTTCCTCCAAGGTTCCTGGAGGGTCCATGGAAAGTCGATGACAGCAGAATCAGAAGCCTGGACCAGTTTGGTCAGTTTGGGTTGATAGATGATCCCAGGAGCCGGGTCGTCCAGGAGAACTGCTCCTGGAAGGGTCTCCCAAGGTCAGAGGTCCTGGAGGGATTGGCCAGTCTAAATAAGATTAAGTTGACTTGCATGGACAGTGGAGGACCAAGACCTCGGTGTCCCTCACCTGGACTAAATATCAGGGCCCCCATCCTTGAGCCAGGCCTGGGGGAGGGGCTTCTGTGGGCTCACTGCCTGTAGGAGGGGCCACACAGGTGGGTTACAGTGAGTTTAGGGTGTCCTGACCCTCAGCTACTCCATGATTATGTGACTGTTATTTTCTTTTCATGTTTATGATCACGTCAACCTCTTTATGTTACAGAAACGTCTCTGAAACTCGCTGAAACCAGGTTTTCTGATTTGACAGAAAAACCAGTTTTGAGCCTCAGATAAGATGCTGTAGTAAACTGGGGGGGGGGGGGGGGGGGGGGTGGTAGTGGGGGGTAGTGTCCTGAGCTGTTCTGATAGCTCTGATCACGTTGCTCCTGTGTCACTAATCTTATCACAGCCAACATTGACCCGCGAGGCAGGCTGTGATTGGCTGCTGGTCACATGGTCTCAGTCGGTCAGAAGCAGACTTTGACAGGTTTTATGATGTCGTGTTTGCTTTTCTGAGGATCGGAGCCGTGGACAGATGTTTCGACCCAAGAGAGAAGGGTTAGGGTAATATTAAATTATATTATAAATAAGCGTCAGTTAGCTGACGCTTATTTATAATATAATATAATATAGTATAATATAATGATATAATACAATATAATATGAAAGGAAATTATTTAATATAACATAATATGATTTAATTTACAGATGTTCATCTCATTTAAGAAAAAAGCAACATTTTGTCATAAAGTTGCTAATTTTGGATCTTTTTGATGTAAAATCAAGGATTTTGTTTTTTAATCCTGACTATTTACCATAAACAAATTTCACATGACTTTTTAACTTGATATTAGAGCTTTTTGTTGTATCAAATTTATGTTTTAAATGTTGACTTTGATTGCAGCTTTTTAACATAAAATTATTATTTTTTTCTCCTTAGATGAAATTTTTGTCATAAAATCTCAAATTTGACAAAATCATGAGTGTTTAACTTTTCCTGTTAAAATCCCAAAATTTACAAAATTGCAAGTTTTGAAAAAATTTCCCAAATTTTTGCAGTAAAATTGTGACTTTTTCCAGATTGCAGCTAACGCTAACCCAGACTGTTACCCCCTCCCCCGGGGTCCAGGGGGAGGAGCTTCAGCTCCACCTGGCGTCTACCTGTGAACATGAAAGTGCTGAAAGTTCTTCTGGAGGAACTTTTACAGCTGAAAGTTTTTTGGGGAACAAACAGGAACCAGATAATCAGATAATCGGTGTTTTCTTTCACCTGGCAGAAGTTTCCGGCGGGCCATGGCGGCCGCTCGGTGACTCTCGTACTCGACAAAAGCGAAGCCTCTGTTCTTGGATTTGTCAGCGGCGCTGGGATACACGATGACGTCCACGACCCCGTCCGTGACCTTCCTCATCTCCGCCAGGATCTCCTCGCGCTTCTTGGTTTTGGGAATCCCGCCCACAAACAGGCGGCAGTTGTCTACGCTAGCGCAAACACCGAGGAGACGCCCGTTCCTGAAACACAGCAATGTCGGGACGTCGTCAAGTCGGAGAATGAAGACCTTAAAGAAACCCACACACCTGTGGTCTCAGGTGTTGCTGAGATTCAGTCTTTATGTTCTCAGAAGGTCTTTGGGGCTTTAGATCGGTAGATCAGCGCCGTTTCATCCTGGTCTTCATCAGTAGTCTGCTTCTACATGAAGCTGCTTTCACAGCTTCTTCTGCGTTGAACTATTAATAAAAGACCTGAATTCCTGCCTTTCACAGTGACCAGCGCCTTCAAAGACCAGGTGTGCTGCACCTGGTCTTTGCCTCCTCAAGCAGCTGGATTCAGATCTCCTGCCAGCTCCCTGACTGCATCAGGTCTCTCTGGATTTATTGTTATTTTGTTTTTCTTGGAAGCTAACGTGAGCATTTGTATCTCCCAGCTAAGTGTCAAAGCTACAGCTGGTTAGGGCTAGGGTAAGGCTAACGCTAACCCCCCTGGACCCGTTCATGACCCATGTACCTGAGCAGAACCAGTGGGAGCAGATCACATGGAGCCCGTGGACAGTCCTGTGTGGAACCCCGTTTTACAGCCTGTTTATATCTGAGGGATCCTCACACAAATGTACAAAACTGTTAACCAGTAACTACTAGCTATCTTTACACGTCTCGAGCGTTGTAGATGATTAACAGGACATTTACAGGAGATTAGTAGAGTTTTAGAGAGTTTCTAGATGTTTGGTTGGTTCTTCATGATCACTGAGGTGCTTATAGGTGGTCCGTCAAGTCTTTGATGGTCTGCAGGACACATAAAGGTGGTTAGTACAGTTCTAGACAACAGGTGGGTGTTTCCAAGTGTTTAATATTGACTGTTGAAGAATAGTAAGAGTTTACTGGTTGACAGTTTGACATTTGCTCCATTTGTTTGGGTCCGTTGGTCGTTGGTCATTAGATGTCTGTGGTTGCCAGAATGTCAGTAGGTCTTTGAAAGCTTGTTTGAAACCGCCAGAGAACAGGTAGGAGGAGCCGCCTCTCACCTGATCTCATAGTTGTTGAGCTGCTTCATCGCCGCTTTGGCCTCCAGTTTGTTGCTGAAGGTGACAAAGGCGTAGCCTCTGTTGTTCCCGTTGAAGTCCATCATCATCCTCACCTCGTAGATCTTCCCAAACTAAAGCAGGAGGACAGAAGAATGAACAATCAGGATTCACCTGGGTTCAGAGAGGGCTACTTGGTTCTGGGCGGGCTTGGACCTGAACAGGGCAGATGGCACGGATTCCTTAGAGTTTGGGCCTATGTGGGCAAAATAAATGTGCCAGTGAGGCACGAAGGGGGCAAAAAGAGCTAATGAAGAGCCCAGGTGGACCAGCCCAGGTGGACCAGCCCAGGTGGACCAGCCCAGGTGGACCAGCCCAGGTGGACCAGGCCAGGTGGACTTGGCCAGGTGGACCAGCCCAGGTGGACCAGCCCAGGTGGACCAGGCCAGGTGGACTTGGCCAGGTGGACCAGCCCAGGTGGACCAGCCCAGGTGGACCAGCCCAGGTGGACCAGGCCAGGTGGACCATTGGCCAGGTGGACCAGCCCAGGTGGACAAGCCCAGGTGGACCAGCCCAGGTGGACTTGGCCAGGTGGACCAGCCCAGGTGGACCAGCCCAGGTGGACCAGCCCAGGTGGACCAGCCCAGGTGCAGCCCAGCTGGACCAGCCCAGGTGGACCAGCCCAGGTGGACCAGGCCAGGTGGACCAGCCCAGGTGGACCAGGCCAGGTGGACTTGGCCAGGTGGACCAGCCCAGGTGGACCAGCCCAGCTGGACCAGCCCAGGTGGACCAGCCCAGGTGGACCAGCCCATTTGGACCAGCCCAGCGGGACCAGTCCAGGTGGGCCAGCCCAGGTGGACTTGGCCAGGTGGACCAGCCCAGGTGGACCAGCCCAGGTGGACCAGCCCAGGTGGACCAGCCCAGGTGCAGCTCACCTTCTCACACAGCGGCACGAGCTCGTCTTCAAACAGGTCTCTGGGCAGTTTCCCCACAAAGATCTCGCTGCCTCTCTCAGGAGGCGGGCCGTCCCAGCCGGGTGGCGGGCCGCCGTACCGCCGCTGGCCGTTCTCCTGGAAGACGAAGAGCAACGTGAAGACATCAAACAGAATGGAAAAGCCCATATTTCTGGTCTCCAGGTGTCCCTGTTCTCACCTGTCGCAGCTCGTATCCGGTTTGCTGGACCAGCGCCCGCAGCGCCGCCTCCTTCTGCGTCCCCGCCAGTCCGTCCCCTCCTGCTTTCTGATTGGATTCCATTGGGTGTGATTAACAGCAATATGTAAATCAGGGAAATTAGGGGTGCTCACTGGAAAGCAGCAGAAAACAGCAACATCTGTCACTTCAGTGTCCGACAGGTTTCTGGACTCATGATCTTCTACCGACGGGCCTCCAGAACTACTGGGGTCCAGACTCTGAATCAAGTCCAAACCCACTCTAGACCCAACTATCCCACGTTTAACCCACATGTTTTTGTTTAAAAATACTCATTTTATATATTCCAACAGGTAAAGACATCAGCAGCGGTCTTAGAGAAGCTGCCTCCTGGCTGGTTCACCAGTTTACCTGAAGGCTTGGAGATCACCTGAGAACCACGTGGTGGTCTGCACCTTTACACCTCCTCATATGGAGGTTCCTGGGTGGGTTTATGATCATGAAGGAGCTACAGGAGCCGCTCTTACAATCACACCCAGGTTTGATCCAAGTTTAGTGAATCCAGATTAGTTTTTCAGCAAAGTGGACAGATACGACCAGGAGACGTGGCTGAGTCAGTCACTAATCTGAACACGAGAAGAAAATCTATTTAAAAATGGTAAAAATAAATAAAAAAAACTCAGAAGAGCGCCTATAAGCTCTTCTGAAATGATCCAGTTATACGATGAATGAAATAGGTCCACGATGGCGGGACAAGTGTCCATCCAGAACAGCTGGAAGAGACGGCAGCAGGAGGGACCGTTGATGTCAGTGGTTGACCCGTCAACCCTGCTGGATGTGTTGCTGAGCAACCAGAGGCAGGTGAGACAGTGATGGACACCTACAAACACAGATGGTGGTTTGTCCTCCAGTCTATTCTGCTGTCTGCTTGGACAGCTCAGCATTTGTAGCAGGTCATCACCTGGTCACCACCTGATCATCACCTGGTCACCACTTGGTCACCACCTGGTCACTATTTGGTCACCACCTGGTCATCACCTGAACTCTACCTGGTCATCACCCGATCATCACCTGGTTACCACCTGGTCACCACCTGATCACCACCTGGTCACCACCTGGTCACCACCTGGTCACCACTTGGTCACCACCTGGTCACTATTTTGTCACCACCTGGTCATCACCTGATCTCTACCTGGTCATCACCTGATCACCACCTGGTTACCACCTGATGACCACCTGGTCACCAACTGGTCAACACCTGGTCACTATTTGGTCACCATCTGGTCATCACCTGAACTCTACCTGGTCATCACCTGATCACCACCTGGTTACCACCTGGTCACCACCTGATCACCACCTGGTCACCACCTGGTCAACACCTGGTCACCACTTGGTCACCACCTGATCTCTACCTGGTCATCACCTGATCACAACCTAGTCATCACCTGGTCACCACCTGGTCATCACCTGGTCACACCTGGTCACCACCTGGTCACTATTTGGTCACCACCTGGTCATCACCTGATCACAACCTAGTCATCACCTGGTCACCACCTGATCATCACCTGGTCATCACCTGGTCACCACCTGGTCATCACCTGGTCACCACCTGGTCATCACCTGGTCACCACCTGATCATCACCTGGTCACCACCTGGTCACTATTTGGTCACCACCTGGTCATCACCTGATCACCACCTGGTCATCACCTGATCACCACCTGGTCATCACCTGGTCACCACCTGGTCATCACTTGGTCACCACCTGGTCATCACCTGGTCACCACCTGGTCACTATTTGGTCACCACCTGGTCATCACCTGATCTCTACCTGGTCATCACCTGATCACCAGCTGGTTACCACCTGGTCACCACCTGATCACCACCTGGTCACCACCTGGTCACCACTTGGTCACCACCTGATCTCTATCTGGTCATCACCTGATCACCACCTGGTTTCCACCTGGTCACCACCTGATCACCACCTGGTCACCACCTGGTCACCACCTGGTCACCACTTGGTCATCACCTGATCTCTACCTGGTCACCACTTGGTCATCACCTGATCTCTACCTGGTCATCACCTGATCACCACCTGGTCATCACCTGGTCACCACCTGGTCATCACTTGGTCACCACCTGATCATCACCTGGTCACCACCTGGTCACTATTTGGTCACCACCTGGTCATCACCTGATCTCTACCTGGTCATCACCTGATCACCACCTGGTTACCACCTGGTCACCACCTGATCACCACCTGGTCACCACCTGGTCACCACTTGGTCACCACCTGATCTCTATCTGGTCATCACCTGATCACCACCTGGTTTCCACCTGGTCACCACCTGGTCACCACCTGGTCACCACTTGGTCATCACCTGATCTCTACCTGGTCATCACCTGATCACCACCTGGTTACCACCTGGTCACCACCTGATCACCACCTGGTCACCACCTGGTCACCACCTGGTCACCACTTGGTCACCACCTGATCTCTACCTGGTCAACACCTGATCACCACCTGGTTACCACCTGGTCACCACCTGATCACCACCTGGTCACCACCTGATCATCACCTGGTCATCACTTGGTCACCACCTGATCTCTACCTGGTCACCACCTGATCACCACCTGGTCACCACCTGGTCACCACTTGGTCACCACCTGATCTCTACCTGGTCATCACCTGGTCACCACCTGATCATCACCTGGTCATCACTTGGTCACCACCTGATCTCTACCTGGTCATCACCTGGTCACCACCTGGTCATCACCTGATCCAGCTGTGGTCTCCGGTGGACCAGGACCAGTCAGATGGGGAGGCTGGTTTGAACACCGGTACTGGGCAGGATGTTCCCAGAGTACTGGTTCCCTCTCCAGCACCAGGGCCGGGTTGAGATGTGATGCAGGACAACTGGGCAGAACAAGGCTTGCTGGTCCCATCAGGTCCAGGGGCCAGGTGGAGTCTCTCCAGTAGTTTCCTCACCTGGTCAGGTGTCACAGTCATAGTTGTAGGTGTGTGGTGGTTGGTGGTGGTGGTACCAGTCAGGGTGATGTCCCAGTGGTGGAGGGTAGTGGGAACTGCTCCTCTTCAATACAACAGAGACCCCTAGTGGAGGAAGGAGGTTCTTCTGTTCAGCTGAAGCTACTGGTTCCTCCAACACATAAAGGTTTAGTTCTTCACCGGTTCAGAGACTTCAGTTCTTCAGAGATCAACATGTGACGCTGACGACCTTCAGAGACTAGAACCTCACTGATGAAGATAGAGAGTCGGCATCTTAAAAACATACAATCGTTTCTTTCTAGATCTGCAGGTCCTCCAGTTTAAACGTAGATATCTAACGGTAGATCTGCAGCTCCTCCAGTTTAAACGTAGATATCTAACAGTAGATCTGCAGGTCCTCCAGTTTAAACGTAGATATCTAACGGTAGATCTGCAGGTCCTCCAGTTTAAACGTAGATATCTATCAGTAGACCTGCAGGTCATCCAGTTTAAATGTAGATATTTATCAGTAGACCTGCAGGTCCTCCAGTTTAAACGTAGATATCTAATGGTAGATCTGCAGCTCCTCCAGTTTAAACAAAGATATCTATCAGTAGATCTGCAGCTCCTCCAGTTTAAACGTAGATATCTAACAGTAGATCTGCAGCTCCTCCAGTTTAAAAGTAGATATCTAGCCGTAGATCTGCAGCTCCTCCAATTTAAACGTAGATATCTATCAGTAGACCTGCAGGTCCTCCAGTTTAAACATAGATATCTATCAGTAGATCTGCAGGTCCTCCAGTTTAAACAAAGATATCTAACGGTAGATCTGCAGGTCCTCCAGTTTAAACAAAGATATTTAACAGTAGATCTGCGGGTCCTCCAGTTTAAACGTAGATATTTATCAGTAGATCTGCAGGTCCTCCAGTTTAAACGTAGATATTTATCAGTAGATCTGCAGGTCCTCCAGTTTAAACGTAGATATTTATCAGTAGATCTGCAGGTCCTCCAGTTTAAACGTAGATATTTATCAGTAGATCTGCATGTCCTCCAGTTTAAACGTAGATATCTATCAGTAGATCTGCAGGTCCTCCAGTTTAAACGTAGATATCTATTAGTAGATCTGCAGGTCCTCCAGTTTAAACGTAGATATCTATCAGTATATCTGCAGGTCCTCCAGTTTAAATGTAGATATTTATCAGTAGATCTGCATGTCCTCCAGTTTAAACGTAGATATTTATCAGTAGATCTGCAGGTCCTCCAGTTTAACCGTAGATATCTAACGGTAGATCTGCAGGTTGTAATACTATAAAGTTGTAAAACTGGGTTAAAAAACTGATTTTGAGAATTTTTTGACTTTATGACAAAATGATTATAAGACAAAGTTTTAGTTAGAAGACAATTGTGTAAGCATTGTTATTATTAATAATTATTATTATAGTTTGTGAAAAAATTAGACTGATCGACATACAGCATTTGTGGATTGTTATGACATAATTTAATCTTTAGAATATTTAATATAACAAAGACTGTGCTGTGTTCTTCATATTAATGTGATTATTCTTCTTTGATGTTTTTATAGTTCAATACTAATTCAATAAGATTGTAGGAAATGACACAGACACATTAGTTAAAGTGTCTCTTCAGCCTCATCAGGAAGAATAAAGACCTAAGAATTAAGAATTAAGGCCTAATTATCCAGAAAAGCCTGGACCTGCAGGTTGTTGGTTGAGTCCAGGACCTGCAGGTGGTTGGTTGAGTCATGAACCTGCAGGTGGTTGGTGAGTCCTGGACCTGGTGTGCAGGGGTGCAGGTGGTTGAGTCAGGACCTGCAGGTGGTTGGTGGAGTCCTGGACAGGTGGTTGGGTGAGTCCTGGACCTGCAGGTGGTTGGTTGAGTCCTGGACCTGCAGGTGTTGGTTGCAGGTGGTGGTGGTTAGTCCTGACCTGCAGGTGGTTGGTGGAGTCCTGGACCTGCAGGTGGTCGGTTGAGTCCTTGGACCTGCAGGTGGTTGGTTGAGTCCAGGACCTGCAGGTGGTTGGTGGAGTCCTGAACCTGCAGGTGGTTGGTTGAGTCCTGGACCTGCAGGTGGTTGGTTGAGTCCTGGACCTGCAGGTGGTTGGTGGAATCCTGGACCTGCAGTTGGTTGGTTGAGTCCTGGACCTGCAGGTGGTTGGTTGAGTCCTGGACCTGCAGGTGGTTGGTTGAGTCCTGGACCTGCAGGTGGTTGGTTGAGTCCTGGACCTGCAGGTGGTTGGTTGAGTCATGAACCTGCAGGTGGTTGGTGGAGTCCTGGACCTGCAGGTGGTCGGTTGAGTCCTTGGACCTGCAGGTGGTTGGTTGAGTCCTGGACCTGCAGGTGGTTGGTTGAGTCCAGGACCTGCAGGTGGTTGGTTGAGTCCTGAACCTGCAGGTGGTTGGTTGAGTCCTTGGACCTGCAGGTGGTTGGTTGAGTCCTGGACCTGCAGGTGGTTGGTTGAGTCCTGGACCTGCAGGTGGTTGGTGGAGTCCTGAACCTGCAGGTGGTTGGTTGAGTCCTGGACCTGCAGGTGGTTGGTTGAGTCCTGGACCTGCAGGTGGTTGGTGGAGTCCTGAACCTGCAGGTGGTTGGTTGAGTCCTGGACCTGCAGGTGGTTGGTTGAGTCCTGAACCTGCAGGTGGTTGGTTGAGTCCTGGACCTGCAGGTGGTTGGTTGAGTCCTGGACCTGCAGGTGGTTGGTTGAGTCCTGGACCTGCAGGTGGTTGGTTGAGTCCTGGACCTGCAGGTGGTTGGTGGAGTCCTGGACCTGCAGGTGGTTGGTTGAGTCCTTGGACCTGCAGGAGGTCGGTTGAGTCCTGGACCTGCAGTTGGTTGGTTGAGTCCTGGACCTGCAGGTGGTTGGTTGAGTCCTTGGACCTGCAGGTGGTTGGTTGAGTCTTGGACCTGCAGGTGGTTGGTTGAGTCCTGGACCTGCAGGTGGTTGGTTGAGTCCTTGGACCTGCAGGTGGTTGGTTGAGTCCTGGACCTGCAGGTGGTTGGTTGAGTCCTTGGACCTGCAGGTGGTTGGTTGAGTCATGAACCTGCAGGTGGTTGGTTGAGTCCTTGGACCTGCAGGTGGTTGGTTGAGTCCTTGGACCTGCAGGTGGTTGGTTGAGTCCTTGGACCTGCAGGTGGTTGGTTGAGTCCTTGGACCTGCAGGTGGTTGGTGGAGTCATGGACCTGCAGGTGGTTGGTTGAGTCCTTGGACCTGCAGGTGGTTGGTTGAGTCCTTGGACCTGCAGCAGGTCTGAGGAACATGATGTTCTGGACCAGGACCTCATGTTTCACAACTCTGGACCCTCTTCAGTCACAGAGGGACTGAAATAGTTGAACTGGGAGGTGAAACCAGTCCTGATGTTCTCCTGTCCTGATCAGAGAGCGCCGTTTTGAACCCAGAGGCCACAGGTCAAGGTCTGATGGGTAATCATTGACAGAAATGGGCTGCGGCCTGATGGTCCTCAGAGCTGTAACCTGGAAACAATGAAGGTAGACTCTGCCCTTCACCCTCCCACCTGACCAGCGTCCTCTCAGCAGAATGACCGTTGACTCCGCCCCTTCACCCTCCCACCTGACCAGCGTCCTCTCAGCAGAATGACCGTTGACTCCGCCCCTTCACCCTCCCACCTGACCAGCGTCCTCTCAGCAGAATGACCGTTGACTCCGCCCCTTCACCCTCCCACCTGACCAGCGTCCTCTCAGCAGAATGACCGTTGACTCCACCCCTTCACCCTCCCACCTGACCACCGTCCACTCAGCAGAATGACCGTTGACTCCGCCCCTTCACCCTCCCCACCGTCCACTCAGCAGATGACCGTTGACTCCGCCCCCTTCACCCTCCCACCTGACCACTCTCCAGACCTCTCAGCAGAATGACCGTTCCTCCCACCTGACCAGCGTCCTCTCAGCAGAATGACCGTTGACTCCGCCCCTTCACCCTCCCACCTGACCTTTCACCTACAGGTGTAGGTGAAAGAGCTGACGGAGCAGCTGATTCTATGTCTGCTGAAACCTGAGGTCAAAGAGCAGCTGGATCTCCTGCAGGTATCATCCAGACAACACATTGGAGTGGATGATGCCGTCCTCTACCTGCTCCACCGAGCTCTCTCTCACCTGGAGGAACCCAGGCACCATACAACACCATCCAACCCAACATCCTCAAAGACCATCTCACAGAGATGGAGCTTCCTTTATTTCCTGGATCACAGATGAGGTGACAGAAAGGCCACAGGTTGTCAGGTTGGGGAACTGTCGTTCTGGGACATTAATGAGCAGCAGGGGGCTCCACAAGGAACTGTTCTGGCTCCACTCCTGTTCACAACTGGACTTTAACTACAACTCTGAGTCCTGTTTTATCATTCTGTGGAGGTCAGTGCTTTGTTCTCTGCTGCAGTCTGCTGAACAAAGCAGGGAAGGAGGCTGGACAGGATGGAGCAGAACCATCTGGACAGTCCTGTAAATCTGGACAATCCTGAACCATCTGGACCATCCAGAACCATCTGGACCACCCTGAAGTATCTGGACCATCCTAAACCATCTGGACCATCCTGAACCATCTGGACTATCCTGTTAATCTGGACTATCCTGAATCTGGACCATCGTGAACTATCTGAACCATCCTATACCATCTGGACAATCCTGAACCATCTGGACCATTCTGAACCATCTGGACCATCATGAACCATCTGAATCATCGTGAACCATCTGGACAATCCTGAACCATCTGGACCATTCTGAACCATCTGGACCATCATGAACCATCTGAATCATCGTGAACCATCTGGACAATCCTGAACCATCTGGACCATTCTGAATAATCTGGACCATCCTAAACCATCTGACCATCCTGAAAATCTGAACTGAACCATCCTGAATAATCTGGACCATCCTGAATAATCTGGACCATCCTGAACCATCTGGACCATCCTGAATAATCTGGACCATCCTGAACCATCTGGACCACCCGGAACAAACTGGACCATCCTGAACCATCTGGACCATCCTGAACTATCTGGACCATCCTAAACCATCTGGACCATCCAGAACAAAAAGGACCATTCAGAATAATCTGGACCATCTTGAATAATCTGGACCATCCTATACCATCTGGACCATCCTGAACCATCTGGACCATCCTGAACTATCTGAACCATCCTATACAATCTGGACAATCCTGAACCATCTGGACCATTCTGAACCATCTGGACCATCATGAACCATCTGAATCATCATGAACCATCTGGACAATCCTGAACCATCTGGACCATTCTGAATAATCTGGACCATCCTAAACCATCTGGACCATCCTGAACAAACTGAACCATCCTGAATAATCTGGACCATCCTGAACCATCTGGACCATCCTGAACTATCTGAACCATCCTGAACCATCTGGACCATCCTGAATAATCTGGACCATCCTGAACCATCTGGACCATCCTGAACCATCTGGACCACCCTGAACCATCTGAACCATCCTGAACCATCTGGACCATCCTGAACTATCTGGACCATCCTAAATAATCTGGACCATCCTGAACCATCTGGACCATCCAGAACAACTGGACCATCCAGAATAATCTGAACCATCCTGAATAATCTGGACCATCCTGAACCATCTGGACCATCCTGAACCATCTGGACCATCCAGAACAAACTGGACCATCCAGAACCATCTGGACCATCCTGAAAAAATCTGGACCATCCTGAACAACCTGGACCATCCTGAACAATCTGGACTGTCCTGAAGTATCTGGACCATCCTGAACAATCTGGACCGTCCTGAATAATCCGGACTATCCTGAATACTCTAGACCATCCTAAGCCATCTGGGCCATCCTGAACCATCTAGACCATCCTGAACTATCTAGACCATCCTAAACCATCTAGACCATCCTGAATAATCTGGACCATCCTGAACCATCCTGACCATCCTGAACCATCTAGACCATCCTGAATAATCTGGACCATCCTGAATAATCTGGACCATCCTGAGCCATCTGGACCATCCTGAACCATCTAGACCATCCTGAACCATCTAGACAATCCTGAATAATCTGGACCATCCTGAACCATCTGGACAATCCTGAACCATTTGGACCATTCTGAATAATCTGGACCATCCTAAACCATCTGGACCACCCTGAACAATCTGAACTATCCTGAATAATCTGGACCATCCTGAATAATCTGGACCATCCTGAACCATCTGGACCATCCTGAATAATCTGGACCATCCTGAAACATCTGGACAGTCCTGAACCATCTGGACCATCCAGAATAATCTGGACCATCCTGAACCATCTGGACCATCCTGAACCATCTAGACCATCCTGAACCATCTAGACAATCCTGAATAATCTGGACCATCCTGAACCATCTGGACAATCCTGAACCATCTGGACCATTCTGAATAATCTGGACCATCCTAAACCATCTGGACCACCCTGAACAATCTGAACTATCCTGAATAATCTGGACCATCCTGAATAATCTGGACCATCCTGAACCATCTGGACCATCCTGAATAATCTGGACCATCCTGAAACATCTGGACAGTCCTGAACCATCTGGACCATCCAGAATAATCTGGACCATCCTGAACCATCTGGACCATCCTGAACCATCTAGACCATCCTGAATAATCTGGACCATCCTAAACCATCTGGACCATCCTGAACAAACTGAACTATCCTGAATAATCTGGACCATCCTGAATAATCTGGACCATCCTGAACCATCTGGACCATCCTGAATAATCTGGACCATCCTGAAACATCTGGACAGTCCTGAACCATCTGGACCATCCTGAAACATCTGGACATCCTGGACCATCTGAACCATCTGGACCATCCTGACCATCTAGACCATCCTGAATAATCTGGACCATCCTGAACCATCTGGACCATCCTGAACCATCTGGACCATCCTGAACCATCTGGACCATCCTGAACCATCTGGACCATCCTGAATAATCTGGACCATCCTAAACCATCTGGACCATCCTGAACAAACTGAACTATCCTGAATAATCTGGACCATCCTGAATAATCTGGACCATCCTGAACCATCTGGACCATCCTGAATAATCTGGACCATCCTGAAACATCTGGACAGTCCTGAACCATCTGGACCATCCTGAACCATCTGGACCATCTCTGAACCATCTGGACCATCCTGGACCATCTAGACCATCCTGAATAATCTGGACCATCCTGAACCATCTGGACCATCCTGAACCATCTGGACCATCCTGAATAATCTGGACCATCCTGAACCATCTGGACCATCCTGAACCATCTGGACCATCCTGAATAATATGGACCATCCTGAACCATCTGGACCATCCTGAATAATCTGGATAATCACTCCAATAAAGGTGTGTTTTTCTGTTTGATCATAAATCATCAAAGACGACAGAAACACAGAAAAGCAACAAACTGGCTGAAGTTTGTTCAGCTTTGTTTGAGTTCAGATCCGTCTGATGGGAGGAGGCTCCACTAAACCACCAGCCAAAGCTCAGAGGTCGTCATGACGCTGAACAGATGGAAGGAGGATGACAGGTCACAGAGATCCACCAATCAGAGCCGCCGATGCTGGGGGGCGTCAAACACCTCTGCCACAGCCTTAGAGACAGATCTTCTTAACTCCATTATGAAAAGAATAAAAGGAAATGAGCTGGAGGTCTGAACCAAATGGCTCACAAAAACAAGTACAGAGAGTTTTGAACATCTTCTAAACACCTGATTGGCTGCTGAAATCCACCAATCAGAGCCACCGATGGGTAGGCGGGGTCTGGGCAGCTGAAGCTACAATCACAAAGCTCTGACTTTCTCTAGTCGAGTATAAAACAAAGAGGATGCAGTTAGATGGAGGCAGATGATTCACTGTGGAGATGGAGGGAAGAGTTTAAAGGAGAAGGAAGAAAAAGAGATTATACAGCAAACATGAGCGGGAAGTACGGCAAACCAAATGGGTCAAAAAACAAAATAAACCATGTCTGTGAATGCTGATATAGTCTAAATCACTGGTTGGTCTGATGTTCATCCGTCTGAAACAAACACCAACCTGCACCTGATGTTTTCAGATGACCAACAAGATAAAATAAAGAGCTTAATTATACAGTAAATAAAGTTGATAAAGCTGCTGCTGTTAAATGAATGATCTTTAAGAGAACACAATGAACCACTAAAGATGGTTTCCCCAGCTGAAACCAGAACCAGCAGAACTGAAACCAGGACCAGAACTGAAACCAGGACCAGCAGAACTGAAACCAGGACCAGAGCTGAAACCAGGACCAGAGCTGAAACCAGCACCAGAGGAGCTAAAACCAGGACCAGCAGAACTGAAACCAGGACCAGAGCTGAAACCAGAACCAGACCTGAAACCAGCACCAGAGGAGCTAAAACCAGGACCAGCAGAACTGAAACCAGGACCAGAGCTGAAACCAGGACCAGAGCTGAAACCAGGACCAGCAGAACTGAAACCAGGACCAGCAGAACTGAAACCAGGACCAGAGAACTGAAACCAGGACCAGAGCTGAAACCAGAACCAGAGCAGAAACCAGGACCAGAGCTGAAACCAGAACCAGCAGAACTGAAACCAGGACCAGCAGAACTGAAACCAGGACCAGAGCAGAAACCAGGACCAGAGCTGAAACCAGAACCAGCAGAACTGAAACCAGGACCAGCAGAACTGAAACCAGGACCAGAGCAGAAACCAGGACCAGAGCTGAAACCAGAACCAGCAGAACTGAAACCAGGACCAGCAGAACTGAAACCAGGACCAGTGAAACCAGGACCAGCTGAAACCAGGACCAGAGCTGAAACCAGGACCAGGAGAACTGAAACCAGGACCAGAGCTGAAACCAGGACCAGAGCTGAAACCAGGACCAGAGCTGAAACCAAGCTGAAACCAGGACCAGTGGAGCTGAAACCAGGACCAGAGCTGAAACCAGGACCAGAGCTGAAACCAGGACCAGCAGAACTGAAACCAGGACCAGAGCTGAAACCAGGACCAGAGCTGAAACCAGGACCAGAGCTGAAACCAGGACCAGTGGAGCTGAAACCAGGACCAGAGCTGAAACCAGGACCAGAACTGAAACCAGAACCAGCTCTTTCTCAATAATATTTTTTTCCCCAAAAATTGAGATCTTTTAAAGGTCAAATCATCAGTTCTTTCATTTGAAGTTCCAAATTCTTTCTCAGAAAAATCACAACTTTATTAACTTAAAATTTAAATTTTAGCAATTCAAAATGGCAACTTAGAAAATCATATTTTTTCATTAAAAAAACCCTCAAAATTTGAAATGTAAAAGGATATTTCTCTAAAAAAAATCATAAATTGTAATTTTTTAAATAGAAAATTGAGATGTTTTAAAAATGAAAATCTATTAAAATTCACCACTTACAAAGTATTAAAATGTGACTTTCTTCACAGAAAATAACAGATTTCAAGTTTAAAATCATGACTTTTTGCTTAATAAAATCATTTATTCTCATTGTGATTTTTACATAAAATTGATTGATTTAAAACTTTAAAGATGGCACTGAAACTGACTTTCTTCATGTACAATCTCACAATAATTCACATAATTGCACATTTTTTCAAAATTAACAGAAAAGTTCAGCTTCTTTACATGAAATCATGGGATTAAAAATGTGTCAACATTTTAAAGGTTTTCAGTTTTTATCAGAATAAGGTCTTGATTTAAACTCAGTATTGATGCAGAGATGAAGATAATGGACATAGAATTAAGAATAAACAATTTATTAATGTATGATTCATGAGCAGATTCTAGAACAATATGATAAAAACACAAAAATAACCGGATAAGAAGACCACATTGATGCGTTACTGATAAAACCCAACAATCACGGCTGATTGGAGCTGTAATCTAATTACTCTGATTACTCTGATTACTCTGCGTCAACGCTGCTCAGATATCATTACATGATTCCATAGCAGGTAACTATTTAACCAGAAACTCTAAAGCTCTGCACAGCAAGGCTTCCTGCTTCAGCTCTGGGACCAGTTTCACAGCCACGGGTTACTGGTACAGCTACTGGTAACGTTAAAGTTACTGGTACAGCTACTGGTAAAGTTAAAGTTACAGGTACAGCTACTGGTAAAGTTAAAGTTACAGGTACAGCTACTGGTAAAGTTAAAGTTACAGGTACAGCTACTGGTAAAGTTAAAGTTACAGGTACAGCTACTGGTAAAGTTAAAGTTACTGGTACAGCTACTGGTAAAGTTAAAGTTACTGGTACAGCTACTGGTAAAGTTAAAGTTACAGGTACAGCTACTGGTAAAGTTACAGCTACTGGTAACTTTAAAATTACAGGTACAGCTACTGGTAAAGTTAAAGTTACAGGTACAGCTACTGGTAAAGTTAAAGTTACAGGTACAGCTACTGGTAAAGTTAAAGTTACTGGTACAGCTACTGGTAAAGTTAAAGTTACTGGTACAGCTACTGGTAAAGTTAAAGTTACAGGTACAGCTACTGGTAAAGTTACTGGTACAGCTACTGGTAACTTTAAAGTTACAGGTACAGCTACTGGTAAAGTTAAAGTTACAGGTACAGCTACTGGTAAAGTTAAAGTTACAGGTACAGCTACTGGTAAAGTTAAAGTTACAGGTACAGCTACTGGTAAAGTTAAAGTTACAGGTACAGCTACTGGTAAAGTTAAAGTTACAGGTACAGCTACTGGTAACGTTAAAGTTACTGGTACAGCTACTGGTAACGTTAAAGTTACTGGTAAGCTATGGTAAAGTTAAGTTACAGGTACTACTGGTAAAGTTAAAGTTACTGGTACAGTTACTGGTAAAGTTAAAGTTACAGGTACAGCTACTGGTAACGTTAAAGTTACTGGTACAGTTACTGGTAAAGTTAAAGTTACAGGTACAGCTACTGGTAAAGTTAAACTTACTGGTACAGCTACTGGTAACATTAAAGTTACAGGTACAGCTACTGGGAAAGTTAAAGTTACTGGTACAGCTACTGGTAATGTTAAAGTTACTGGTACAGCTACTGGTAAAGTTAAAGTTACTGGTACAGCTACTGTATATATATACATACATACACATATATATATGTATGTATATATATATGTATGTGTGTGTGTGCTGTATTAACTATATAGTTGTCAACTATATAACCAGAATAAAAACCAAAGTCAACTTTAAATTCACCACTAATCTAATAACAATAAACTGGCTACATGGCCTGCAAAAATTAGACTCCACAACTTTAACAATAATAGATGCCACACATTCACCGCTGATTTAGCGACTATGAAACAGCCATAGAGCCTGCAGTAATTTCGATTTCCACAAAAATAGAAGCCATATGCATAACATGTTATCAGAAACAAAAAGAAAACTTTGCAACACAACATGAGACATCGCATCAGTTCTCAATGAAAACCTGAAATGGACTTTAAATTCACCACTGATTAACTGGATGATTAATAACGATAAACCAGACACAAAGCCTGCAACAATTTTAACATAAATAGATGTAATGAAACAGGAACAATGTCCCACAGAGTAACTGTCCATGGTACTCATCTGACAGTAGTTTGGCACAGCTGAGCTGTCCATGTTATTGCAAACATTGTGCATAAAGGCGCGGTGCATGGCAGCAGCATTTAAAAGGAAAGTGTCCTACGTCACATTTTTTCTCCCTTTTTTACAGTGTTTTTTCTTTAAATACTTTTGAGGTGAAGCAGCTCCACCAACAGGGGGGCTGCAGCAAAAAAACAGCAATTAAAACTACAGTTGAAGTAGTTACAGTTAAAGTTATATTTACAGATACAGGTTCACTTACAGATATAGTTACAGTAAAAGTTATATTTCCAGTTACAGGTTCAGTTACAGCTGTAGTTACAGTTAAAGTTATATTTACAGTTACACATTTGGTTACAGCTGTAGTTAAAGTTAAAGTTATATTGCCAGTTACTAGTTCAGTTACAGCTGTAGTTACAGTTAAAGTTCTATTTACAGTTACAGGTTCAGTTACAGCTGTAGTTACAGTTAAAGTTATATTTACAGTTACACATTTGGTTACAGCTGTAGTTAAAGTTAAAGTTATATTTCCAGTTACTAGTTCAGTTACAGCTGTAGTTACAGTTAAAGTTATATCTATGGTTACAGGTTTAGTTACAGCTATAGTTACAGTTAAAGTTATATTTACAGTTACAGGTTCACTTACAGCTATAGTTACAGTAAAAGTTATTTTTCCAGTTACAGGTTCAGTTACAGCTGTAGTTACAGTTAAAGTTCTATTTACAGTTACACATTTGGTTACAGCTGTAGTTAAAGTTAAAGTTATATTTCCAGTTACTAGTTCAGTTACAGCTGTAGTTACAGTTAAAGTTATATCTATGGTTACAGGTTTAGTTACAGCTATAGTTACAGTTAAAGTTATATTTCCAGTTACAGGTTCAGTTACAGCTGTAGTTACAGTTAAAGTTCTATTTACAGTTACACATTTGTTTACAGCTGTAGTTAAAGTTAAAGTTATTTACAGTTACTAGTTCAGTTACAGCTGTAGTTACAGTTAAAGTTCTATTTACAGTTACAGGTTCAGTTACAGCTATAGTTACAGTTAAAGTTATATTTACAGTTACACATTTGGTTACAGCTGTAGTTAAAGTTAAAGTTATATTTCCAGTTACTAGTTCAGTTACAGCTGTAGTTACAGTTAAAATTATATTTACAGTTACACATTTGGTTACAGCTGTAGTTACAGCTAAAGTTATATTAATGCTTACAGGTTTAGTTACAGCTATAGTTACAGTTAAAGTTATATTTACGGTTACAGGTTCAGTTACAGCTGTAGTTACAGTTAAAATTATATTTACGGTTACAGGTTCAGTTACAACTATAGTTACAGTTAAAGTTATATTTACAGTTACATATTTGGTTGCAGCTGTAGTTAAAGTTAAAGTTATATTTCCAGTTACTAGTTCAGTTACAGCTGTAGTTACAGTTAAAATTTTATTTACAGTTACACATTTGGTTACAGCTGTAGTTACAGTTAAAGTTATATTATGCTTACAGGTTTACTTACAACTATAGTTACAGTTAAAGTTAGATTTACAGTTAAAGGTTCAGTTACAGCTGTAGTTACAGTTAAAGTTATATTTACAGTTACACATTTGGTTACAGTTGTAGTTACAGTTAAAGGTATATTTATGCTTACAGGTTTACTTACAGCTATAGTTACAGTTAAAGTTATATTTACAGTTAAAGGTTCAGTTACAGCTGTAGTTACAGTTAAAGTTATATTTCCATTTACAGGTTCAGTTACAGCTATAGTTAAAGTAAAGTTATATTTCCAGTTACTAGTTCAGTTACAGCTGTAGTTACAGTTAAAAGTATATTTACAGTTACACATTTGGTTACAGCTGTAGTTACAGTTAAAGTTATATTATGCTTACAGGTTTACTTACAGCTATAGTTACAGTTAAAGTTATATTTCCATTTACAGGTTCAGTTACAGCTATAGTTAAAGTAAAGTTATATTTCCAGTTACTAGTTCAGTTACAGCTCTAGTTACAGTTAAAAGTATATTTACAGTTACACATTTGGTTACAGCTGTAGTTACAGTTAAAGTTATATTTATGCTTACAGGTTTACTTACAGCTATAGTTAAAGTTAAAGTTATATTTCCAGTTACTAGTTCAGTTACAGCTGTAGTTACAGCTGAAATTATATTTACAGCTACACATTTGGTTACAGCTGTAGTTACAGTTAAAGTTATATTTCCAGTTACAGGTTCACTTACAGCTATAGTTACAGTTAAAGTCATATTTCCAGTTACAGGTTCACTTACAGCTATAGTTACAGTTAAAGTTATTTTTACGGTTACAGGTTCACTTACAGCTATAATTAAAGTGAAAGTTATATTTCCAGTTAAAGGTTTAGTTACAGCTGTAGTTATAGTTAAAGTTATATTTACGGGTTACAGGTTCAGTTACAGTTATAGTTACAGTTAAAGTTATATTTCCAGTTAAAGGTTTAGTTACAGCTGTAGTTACAGTTAAAGTTATATTTACGGTTACAGGTTCAGTTACAGCTATAGTTACAGTTAAAGTTATATTTCCAGTTAAAGGTTTAGTTACAGCTCTAGTTACAGTTAAAGTTATATTTACGGTTACAGGTTCAGTTACAGCTATAGTTACAGTTAAAGTTATATTTCCAGTTACAGGTTCATTTGCAGCTGTAGTTACAGTTAAAGCTATATTTAGGGTTACAGGTTCAGTTACAGCTGTAGTTACAGTTAAAGTGATATTTACGGTTACAGGTTCAGTTACAGCTATAGTTACAGTTAAAGTTATATTTCCAGTTAAAGGTTTAGTTACAGCTGTAGTTACAGTTAAAGTTATATTTACGGTTACAGGTTCAGTTACAGCTATAGTTACAGTTAAAGTTATATTTCCAGTTAAAGGTTTAGTTACAGCTGTAGTTACAGTTAAAGTTATATTTACGGTTACAGGTTCAGTTACAGCTATAGTTACAGTTAAAGTTATATTTACAGTTACATATTTGGTTGCAGCTGTAGTTAAAGTTAAAGTTATATTTCCAGTTACTAGTTCAGTTACAGCTGTAGTTACAGTTAAAATTTTATTTACAGTTACACATTTGGTTACAGCTGTAGTTACAGTTAAAGTTATATTATGCTTACAGGTTTACTTACAACTATAGTTACAGTTAAAGTTAGATTTACAGTTAAAGGTTCAGTTACAGCTGTAGTTACAGTTAAAGTTATATTTACAGTTACACATTTGGTTACAGTTGTAGTTACAGTTAAAGGTATATTTATGCTTACAGGTTTACTTACAGCTATAGTTACAGTTAAAGTTATATTTACAGTTAAAGGTTCAGTTACAGCTGTAGTTACAGTTAAAGTTATATTTCCATTTACAGGTTCAGTTACAGCTATAGTTAAAGTAAAGTTATATTTCCAGTTACTAGTTCAGTTACAGCTGTAGTTACAGTTAAAAGTATATTTACAGTTACACATTTGGTTACAGCTGTAGTTACAGTTAAAGTTATATTATGCTTACAGGTTTACTTACAGCTATAGTTACAGTTAAAGTTATATTTCCATTTACAGGTTCAGTTACAGCTATAGTTAAAGTAAAGTTATATTTCCAGTTACTAGTTCAGTTACAGCTCTAGTTACAGTTAAAAGTATATTTACAGTTACACATTTGGTTACAGCTGTAGTTACAGTTAAAGTTATATTTATGCGTACAGGTTTACTTACAGCTATAGTTAAAGTTAAAGTTATATTTCCAGTTACTAGTTCAGTTACAGCTGTAGTTACAGCTGAAATTATATTTACAGCTACACATTTGGTTACAGCTGTAGTTACAGTTAAAGTTATATTTCCAGTTACAGGTTCACTTACAGCTATAGTTACAGTTAAAGTCATATTTCCAGTTACAGGTTCACTTACAGCTATAGTTACAGTTAAAGTTATTTTTACGGTTACAGGTTCACTTACAGCTATAATTAAAGTGAAAGTTATATTTCCAGTTAAAGGTTTAGTTACAGCTGTAGTTATAGTTAAAGTTATATTTACGGGTTACAGGTTCAGTTACAGTTATAGTTACAGTTAAAGTTATATTTCCAGTTAAAGGTTTAGTTACAGCTGTAGTTACAGTTAAAGTTATATTTACGGTTACAGGTTCAGTTACAGCTATAGTTACAGTTAAAGTTATATTTCCAGTTAAAGGTTTAGTTACAGCTCTAGTTACAGTTAAAGTTATATTTACGGTTACAGGTTCAGTTACAGCTATAGTTACAGTTAAAGTTATATTTCCAGTTACAGGTTCATTGCAGCTGTAGTTACAGTTAAAGCTATATTTAGGGTTACAGGTTCAGTTACAGCTGTAGTTACAGTTAAAGTGATATTTACGGTTACAGGTTCAGTTACAGCTATAGTTACAGTTAAAGTTATATTTCCAGTTAAAGGTTTAGTTACAGCTGTAGTTACAGTTAAAGTTATATTTACGGTTACAGGTTCAGTTACAGCTATATAGTTACAGTTAAAGTTATATTTCCAGTTAAAGGTTTAGTGACAGCTGTAGTTACAGTTAAAGTTATATTTACGGTTACAGGTTCAGTTACAGCTATAGTTACAGTTAAAGTTATATTTCCAGTTAAAGGTTTAGTGACAGCTGTAGTTATAGTTAAAGTTATATTTACGGTTACAGGTTCAGTTACAGCTATAGTTACAGTTAAAGTTATATTTACAGTTACACATTTGGTTACAGCTGTAGTTACAGCTAAAGTTATATTTATGGTTACAGGTTCACTTACAGCTATAATTAAAGTGAAAGTTATATTTCCAGTTAAAGGTTTAGTTACAGCTGTAGTTATAGTTAAAGTTATATTTACGGTTACAGGTTCAGTTACAGTTATAGTTACAGTTAAAGTTATATTTCCAGTTAAAGGTTTAGTTACAGCTGTAGTTACAGTTAAAGTTATATTTACGGTTACATGTTCAGTTACAGCTATAGTTACAGTTAAAGTTATATTTCCAGTTAAAGGTTTAGTTACAGCTGTAGTTACAGTTAAAGTTATATTTACGGTTACAGGTTCAGTTACAGCTATAGTTACAGTTAAAGTTATTATCAGAGTTACTTTAACAACTCAAAGCATCAGATATTCTGCTAATGTGATCATTCATCCCAACTCATCTGAGTCTTTCCTGGAGAAACTGGGGTTGCTACTGTTGGAACTGTTCTCATAATGATGACATCATGAGTTTAAACTTTCCTATGGTGAATATGTGGAATTTTTAAATGAAAAGCTGAGATGCTGTGAATGCTGGGAGAATTCCATGGTTGACTTTAATTCCTGGACAGTTTGGTTTCTCATCTTTAGTAAAATTTAGTTTGTTCAAAAGAGATCAGGTCTTTCAAAATAAAAGTCATCAATCAGAAAAAAAACAGAAAGTTAAATATCAACCATTTTAGAGTTCATTAAAACCTTTTTAAAATTGTAAATTTATCCTGTAACCCTCAGTGCACCTTGGCTAATGCTATGCTAAATAAAGGCTAGTTCAGCTAGCTCAGCTAGCCCGATGAGCCTCGTCTGATCTAAGCTGATCCAGCTCAGTTTCTGTCACTATCTGGACTTGAACGAGAACTTCAGGTCCTCAGATCTGGCCTTCTTACTTCTGGATGTGGAACAGATGAATCCATTGGCTCGGATCATCTCAGTCGGTCTGAACCCCCTAACCCCCCACCCCTCTATCGGTTTTACTGAGCAGGGTCCCCCACAGACAGAACCGTTTATTGGGCCCCAGGAACATCAGCGACTGGACTCCTGACCGACCAAAGGGTTCGGTCTCTGAGCCGATGACGGTTTACGGCATCTGGCCGCTCAGGAAGAAGACAAACAACCACAGAAAACACTGAGAGGAAGAGCGGCCGAGCGACAGTCACTGTCAACGCTCTCTCTCTCCGTTTGTGTTTTTAAAGTTTAAATGAAAAACTTTAAATGAGTTACAAAGACGAAAAACTCACCTGAGCAATTTCAGAGATCACCTCCCTCCGATCAGAGCTGCGTCATTCTGAGAGGGTTGACGGGTCATCACCGAGTGTGCATGTGTGTGTGCATGTGTGTGTGTGTGTGTGCATGTGTGTGTGCATGTGTGTGTGTGTGATCACATCATATCAAACTCCAAAGGTTCTCTGTCGGTGTGTGTTAGCTTTACACTGACTGTTAATGTTTAACCTGCTGCTATCTGTGGTCTCACACACACACACATGCAAATACGTGTGTGCGTGTGAGCGTCTGAGATGACCTTTGACCCTCCCTCAGTCTCAGAGCTGAAAACACTGGAGGCCCCTGATGGACCTGAAATAATAAAGATAAAAATAAAACCATGGAAATGATTATTTTCTCTTAAAAAAGGAAAAACAACAAAACCATAAAAATAAAAGAAGGAAGGGGAGATGGAGGGTAGGAGGGAAGGAAAGGAAGGAAGGGAAGAAGGAATTGTGTTATGAAAGAAGGAAGAAAATAAGGACGAAAGGAGAGAAGGAAGAAGAGAAAGACACTGGGGCCCCCTGATGGACAGAATAGGTCAAAAATGGATGAAAGAATAAACTAATAATAGGCATAAACAACTGTTAGTGACTCATGATCAAATAAATGAACTGAGATGAAAATAAAAGAGGGAGGTAAGAAGGGATGGAAGGAAAAAAGGAAGGAGGAAGCAAAGAAAGATAGAAGGAAAAAAAGAAGGATAGTGTAAAGGAAGAAAGAGAAAGAGGAAGGACGGAAAGAAAGAATGGAGGAAGAATGGAAGTAAGTAAGAAGGAATGAAGGATGAAAGCAAAGAAGACAGAAGAGAAAGAAGGAAGGAAGGGAAGATGGGAGGGAGAGCAGAAGGAAGGAGTGAAAGAGGAGGAATAGATTACACCTCTGTGAGGAACCAATATAGGAAACTGTTTTATAAAGGTTTATGGCAAATAAATAAATTCATTGATGGATAAAAAAATATTAGATTTTAAGAAGTTGTGAATTTATATCAATTCATTTTTTTATGTTTAAAATAAAAAAAATGTGATTTTTTTTTTTTTATTAAAGACGTTGACAAGATTTTAGTTGAAGAACTATAGAAAGAAAATTGTGGGTAAAAAGTTTTTGGTGTTTCCCACTTGACAAGAGAAGAAAGTGATTTTTTTTAATTGGAAAAATGTATTTTTAAAGTTGTTTTATGTGGACCGGCGCCTCCGGTTGGGGGGGGGGGGGGGGGTGTTACCTGAGTGGACCTTCACTGTTACCTGAGTGGACCAGAGCCCACCTCTGCAGGGTGGACACATGGACCCCACATCGACCCATGGGGGAGCAGACCTCGGGCCGTCACCATAGCAACCACATCAGCAGCATTTGGACCGTCTGGAGACAGAAACCGCAACAATCCAAGCAGCTGAGTCTTTCTAGAAGGTTCTGAAGGTTCTAGAAGGATCAGCTTCATTCTGGCCAGCAGCTGTAACGGGATGAAGCTGGTTTGGACAGCAGAAAATGGATGTGTTCGTCAAGTTCAAGTGTCAAAAACAGCTGTAATTCTAATTACGTGTGAAATGATATTCGTTAACGAACATCTGGACGGACAGTCTGGTTCCGCTCATCCACACAGCTCAGTGTTTGTTTGACTTCTCCATCTACAGTCTTTCACCAGACCCACTGGACTTCTGCATGTGTGTCTGCAGAACATCCATCCTGCAGCGCATTAGCTCGTTCATGCTGTCAAACCAAAGACACCTGCAGATGTTGAGCACATCTGGACCAAACTCTTGACTGTCGGGGAGCAGGACAGAAACTGCAGTCTGTTTCCTGTCAGGCTCGTCTCTGAGTGCTGCTTGGAAGAGCAGAGCTGTTGTCATGGTCTGGTCAGCCATGGGGGGGCGCTGTTGCTTTTTCCTTCGGTTTCTTCTGTGTCAAGCTGGCGTCTCTCCCCGTCTCTCGTCTGCTCTGTTTCCTGTTTTAGTTTGAAGGTCTGTCTTGTCTTCATGGTGTTCTGCTTTTCTTCCTCCCCCTCGTCATCCTGCTTGTTTGATGGATGGATGATGGATGGATGGATGGATGGATGATGGATGGATGGATGGATGGATGGATGGATGGATGGATGGATGGTGGATGGATGGATGGATGATGGTGGATGGATGGATGGATGGATGGATGGATGGATGGATGGATGGCTGGATGGATGGATGGATGGATGGATGGTGGATGGATGGATGGATGGATGGATGATGGATGGATGGATGGATGGATGGATGGATGGATGGATGGGATGGATGGATGGATGGATGGATGGATGGATGGATGATGGATGGATTGCTGGATGGATGGATGATGGATGGATGGATGGATGGATGGATGGATGGATGATGGATGGATGGATGGATTGGATGGATGATGATGGCTGGATGGATGGATGGCTGGATGATGGATGGCTGTGCTGGCTGGATGGCTGGCTGGCATGCTGCTGCTGGCTGGCTGGCTGGCTGGCTGGCTGATGGCTGGTGCTGGCTGGCTGGCTGGCTGGCTGCTGGCTGGCTGGCTGGCTGGCTGGCTGGCTGGCTGGATGGTGGCTGGCTGGCTGGCTGGCTGATGGCTGGCTGGCTGGCTGGCTGGCTGGCTGGCTGGCTGGCTGGCTGGCTGGATGGTGGCTGCTGGCTGGCTGCTGGATTGGCTGGCTGGGGATGGCTGGCTGGCTGGCTGGCTGGCTGGCTGGCTGGCTGGCTGGCTGGCTGGCTGGCTGGCTGGCTGGCTGGCTGGCTGGCTGGCTGGCTGGCTGGCTGGCTGGCTGGCTGGCTGCTGGCTGGCTGGCTGGCTGGCTGGCTGGCTGGCTGGGTGGCTGCTGGCTGGATGCTGGCTGGCTGGACTTCTGGCTGGCTGCTCTGATGGATGATGGATGGATGTGGCTCTGTGAAAGTTTTTCCCTACCCTTGTGCTTCTGTTTTTCTCCCGACCTGCCTGGTGTTTGTATCGTATTAGTCACCAGTGGAGCAACAACCATGAGGGTTATAGGGTTAGGGTTATAGGGTTATAGGGTTTATAGGGTTCGGGTTAGGGTTAGGGTTATCGGGTTTTAGGGTTAGGGTTATAGGGTTAGGGTTATAGGGTTAGGGTTATCGGGGGTTATCGGGGTTATAGGGTTCTAGGGTTTCGGGGGGTTCGGGTTCGGGTTCGTTAGGGTTAGGTTGGGTTCTAGGGTTAGGGGGGTTAGGGTTAGGGTTATTATAGGGTTAGGGTTCGGGGGGGTTCGGGGTTTAGGGTTAGGGGTTAGGGTAGGGTTCGGGTTCTGGGTTCGGGTTATCGGTTATCGGGTTATCGGGTTCTCGGGGTTCTCAGGGGTTCGGGTTCGGGTTCTCGGGTTCTCGGGGTTCTCGGGTTCGGGGTTTTCGGGTTCTCGGGTTCGGGGTTCTCGGGTTCGGGGGGTTCTCTCGGGTTCGGGGGGTTCTCGGGTTCTTCGGGTTCGGGTTCGGGTTCGGGTTCTCGGGTTCGGGTTCGGGTTCTCGGGTTCTCGGGTTTTCTCGGGTTCTTTCTCGGTTTCGGGTTCGGGTTCTCGGGTTCTCGGGGTTTCTCGGGGTTCGGGTCGGGTTCTTCGGGGTTCTCGGGTTCTCTCGGGTTCGGTTCGGGTTCGGGTCGGGTTCGGGGTTCGGGTCGGGTTCTCGGGGGGTTCTGGTTCTCGGGTTCGGGTTCGGGTTCGGGGTTCTCGGGTTTTCGGGTCGGGTTTCGGGTTTCGGGTTCTGGGTTCTCGGGTTCGGGGTTCGTAGGGTTTCGGGTTCTCGGGTTCAGGGTTCTCTGGGTTCGGGTTTCGGGGTTCGGGTTTCGGGTTCGGGTTCGGGTTTCGGGTTTTTTTTTCGGGTTTAGGGTTTCGGGTTCTCGGGTTCGGGGTTTTCTCGGGTTCGGTTCTCGGTTCGGGGTTCGGGGTTCGGGGTTTTCGGGTTCTCGGGTTTCGGGTTTTTCGGGTTAGGGTTCGGGGTTCGGGGTTCGGGGTTCGGGGGGTTAGGGGTTAGGGTTAGGGGTTAGGGGGTTAGGGTTAGGGGTTAGGGGTTATAGGGTTAGGGGTTAGGGGTTAGGGGTTATAGGGTTAGGGGTTATAGGGTTAGGGGTTAGGGGTTATAGGGTTAGGGGTTAGGGGTTATAGGGTCACCAGCTTGCTGTATTCCAGGTCAATGAGTTAATAACATCTGGAGCACATCTGGCTCAGTCGGCACCAGCTGGAATTCCACGTAGCATCTGTCACTGACCTCTGAGAGCCACAGATGTCCTGGATTAGAGCCAAACACATCTGCTATCTGGGCCAACTGGCCCAAAAGCTCCAGTCTGAAGGTCAGAAGTTTCCAGTGTTGGTCAACTCTCCAGAGAAAGTTCTGGTCAGAAACTCAATCAGCTGATCAGTTTGGACGCCATCCCAGTGTTTGTTTGCTGCTGCAGACTATTTAACCTGAGCAGAAGAGGAGGAACCATCCACCTGGATCCACTGATACCTGCTGAAGATGAGACGTGCTGTCGCTCTGCTGGGTGAAGTGCAGATGTTTCAGTGAGTGTGTGTGAGCACACCTGTTTTTGTCCTGTTGTGGGACCCAGTCACAGGGAAACCCTCACCTTGTGAGGACCTCATGTTCCAGAGTTGGAAACTCCATAATTATATCAGGAGATGTTTTTAGAACGTAGATAGAAATGTTTATGGGTTTTAGCAGCATTGTTTTACACCTAGAAGAGCTGGACCACTCTGGTGAAACAACCTGAACCTGGATCAGAGGATGTTGATGGATGGATCTCACAGAATAGATTTTAATTGATATCATTTAATCCAAAGACTGATTCTTTTAGATGCAGATGTTTTGATTGATGATGTTTAAATCTGTACTTTTGATATTATTGTTTGTTTCATGTCTAAGAGCATATTTAATAAATAAATGTGCTGCTGCCATTTTGGTCAGAACTTTCTAATAAAAAACACAGAAAAAACTTTGATTTGCTAAAATGAAATAATGATCTTTAGGTCATCTGAACTTTGATAAAGTTGGCCTTCCAGGCTGAAAAATCATCTGTGAAGTCCTAGAGTCCTTATTTCACAAGAAAAAATAGTTTTAAAGAGGTTTTAAAGCTTCTACATGACATTCTTTTAAAATAAATCTTTATTTTATGTTTAAAACAATTTTACCATGAGAAAGTTGTGATTTTGAGGAGACAAAAAGTAATGATTTTACATGAAACAAGTCTGTTTCATGTTTAAAACAGCACAATTTTACAAGAAATTTATTCTTGTTTGTTGTGATTTTACATGAAGAAAGTGACAACATTAAAGAAAAGAATTTCATTTTTGCAAATTACATTTTGAAAAAAACAAGTGCAATTTTACCAAAAAGAAAAAAAAAGTTTTCAAAGAAATTATTTTATGTTAAAGTTGTGATTTTTGAAATAAAAAAGAAAACTTTTTTTATGAAGGAAGTCAGAAGAACAGAAATGTACAAAGAAAAGTTATAATTTTCATGTAAAAATATTTCTTTATAACAAAAAATACCATTGTTTTTCATTTAAATCATCATTAAAGTTTTTTTTTTCTATTTCAAAGAGTTTTAGTCTCAAAGGATAATCAAGGTCTTAAACTGCTGACAGGCTAGTGTTGGTAGCAGATTAGCTTTAAACCACTAACAGGCTAGTGTTGGTAGCAGATTAGCTTTAAACCACTAACAGGCTAGTGTTGGTAGTAGATTAGCTTTAAACCACTGACAGGCTAGTGTTGGTAGCAGATTAGCTTTAAACCACTAACAGGCTAGTGTTGGTAGTAAATTGGCTTTAAACCACTAACAGGCTAGTGTTGGTAGTAGATTAGCTTTAAACCACTGACAGGCTAGTGTTGGTAGTAGATTAGCTTTAAACCACTAACAGGCTAGTGTTGGTAGTAGATTAGCTTTAAACCACTAACAGGCTAGTGTTGGTAGTAGATTAGCTTTAAACCACTAACAGGCTAGTGTTGGTAGCAGATTAGCTTTAAACCACTAACAGTCTCATGCTGGTAGTAGATTAGCTTTAAACTGCTAACAGGCTAGTGTTGGTAGTAGATTAGCTTTAAACTACTAACAGGTTAGTGTTGGTTGTAGATTAGCTTTAAACCACTAACAGGCTCATGCTGGTAGTAGATTAGCTTTAAACTGCTAACAGGCTAGTGTTGGTAGCAGATTAGCTTTAAACCACTAACAGGCTAGTGTTGGTAGTAGATTAGCTTTAAACCACTAACAGGTTAGTGTTGGTAGCAGATTAGCTTTAAACCACTAACAGGCTCATGCTGGTAGTAGATTAGCTTTAAACTGCTAACAGGCTAGTGTTGGTAGCAGATTAGCTTTAAACCACTAACAGGCTAGTGTTGGTAGTAGATTAGCTTTAAACTACTAACAGGTTTGTGTTGGTAGTAGATTAGCTTTAAACTACTAACAGGTTTATGTTGGTTATAGATTAGCTTTAAACCACTAACAGGCTAGTGTTGGTAGCAGATTAGCTTTAAACCACTAACAGGTTAGTGTTGGTTATAGATTAGCTTTAAACCACTAACAGGCTAGTGTTGGTAGCAGATTAGCTTTAAACCACTAACAGTTTAGTGTTGGTTGTAGATTAGCTTTAAACCACTAACAGGCTAGTCTAGGTAGTAGATTAGCTTTAAACCACTAACAGTAAAGCACTTTGAATTGTCTTGTACACCAAATGTGCTATACAAATAAACTAGCCTTGCCTTGATAAGACTTAAACTCAGCTTCTAGGCGCTGGTTCTTTTGTGCTGTATGAAGATGTTTGTTGTTTAAAAATGCCTCCAGTCATCTCCTCTGTTACTGGCCGGACTCATCAGGAAAACATTGAACTAAACATGTGATTTTGTGCTTCTCCAGCTCTTTTGTGGGTCTGTGACGCCCTTAAGTTCGGTCAGCTCTGCGAAGGAAACTACAACAACCGGATCAGGTCTTCGGACTCCTGGGGACAGGGACACTATGGAGCCAAACGGTGAGACAATCACACAATCACCCAACACAACTGAAGAACAAGCAAACACAGCCGTTAACGGCCGGATGTCGGCTGCTTTCAGAGTGTACGGATCCCACGAAGGGGTGGATGTTGTGTGTGAGGATGGGTCAGATGTCTACGCTCCGTTTGATGCAACCGTGGTTAGAGGGCTCATCGTCTACGACGATCCCAACAAAGCGGCCATCGACGAGGGCGTCGTCCTGAGAGGAGGAGGTGAGTCCACCGCACACCTCTGACCGTCTCATTGTGATGACTGATGATGTCACTGAGCTAATCTCTCCTCCTGCAGGTCTGTGCGTCAAACTGTTCTACGTGAGACCAGACATAACTTCTGGAACCGTGAGGAAGGGCCAGCGGATCGGAACCATGCTGCCCATGCAGACGGTTTACCCAGGAATCACTTCACACGTCCACATCATGCTGTGTGACAAGAGTGACATCACCCCATACCTCTGAGTTCACACCTGAGACCCTGATCCACCAGAACCTGATCCACCAGAACCTGATCCACCAGAACCTGATCCACCAGAACCTGATCCACCAGAACCTGACCACCAGAACCTGATCCACCAGACCCTGATCCACCAGAACCTGATCCACCAGAACCTGATCCACCAGAACCCGGTCCACCAGAACCTGATCCACCAGAACCTGATCCACCAGAACCTGGTCCACCAGAACCTGATCCACCAGACCCTGATCCACTAGAACCTGATCCACCAGAACCTGATCCACCAGAACCTGATCCACCAGAACCCGGTCCACCAGAACCTGATCCACCAGAACCTGATCCACCAGAACCCGGTCCACCAGACCCTGATCCACCAGAAACTGGTCCACCAGAACCTGATCCACCAGAACCTGATCCACCAGAACCTGATCCACCAAAACCTGATCCACCAGCGGCAAACCTGATTCATCCACAGACCAGGATTATAATAGTTTTGGATTTTCCATTAGTTTTAGTTTTTATTTAGTTTTTCCAAATTCAGTTAGTATTAGTTAGTTTTTAGAGCAGTTTTGCTAGTTTTTATTCGTTTTTGTTTTGAAATACTTAGTTTTATTTTAGTTTTTATTAGTTTCAGTGTTAGTTTTAGTTTTATTTTGTAAATTAGGGTTGTAATTTTGGTTGGAGTGAAGCACTGAACTTTTTGAAGGCTATCGAATCACATAGTCGTGTTTACATTCTGGTCTCAATAAACATATTTATCAATGCGTCTTCCCTCTTGTGGTGTTCCTGCGTATTTACTGACCAGCAGCTATCTGGTCTCCATGGAAACAGTCCATTATAGTTGCTGTTTTCTCCCGTTCCTTCCCAACGCTGACTGGCCTGCAGCTGTAGCTTCTCTTTCCAGGGGGCTAGCTTAGGCTAGCTTATCCAGCTAGTCTTGGTTAGCCTTCTTTCCAGGGGGCTAGCTTATCCAGCTAGTCTTGGTTAGCCTTCTTTCCAGGGGGCTAGCTTATCCAGCTAGTCTTGGTAAGCCTTCTTTCCAGGGGTCTAGCTTAGGCTAGCTTATCCAGGTAGTCTTGGTTAGCTTCTCTTTCCAGGGGGCTAGCTTAGGCTAGCTTATCCAGCTAGTCTTGGTTAGCCTTCTTTCCAGGGGGCTAGCTTATCCAGCTAGTCTTGGTTAGCCTTCTTTCCAGGGGGCTAGCTTATCCAGCTAGTCTTGGTTAGCCTTCTTTCCAGGGGTCTAGCTTAGGCTAGCTTATCCAGGTAGTCTTGGTTAGCTTCTAATTCCAGGGGGCTAGCTTAGGCAAGCTTATCCAGCTAGTCTTGGTTAGCCTTGTTTCCAGGGAGCTAGCTTAGGCTAGCTTATCCAGCTAGTCTTGGTTAGCTTCTTTCCAGGGGGCTAGCTTAGGCTAGCTTATCCAGCTAGTCTTGGTTAGCCTTGTTTCTAGGGGGCTAGCTTAGGCTATCTTATCCAGCTAGTCTTGGTTAGCTTCTTTCCAGGGTGCTAGCTTAGGCTAGCTTATCCAGCTAGTCTTGGTTAGCCTTGTTTCCAGGGGGCTAGCTTAGGCTAGCTTATCCAGCTAGTCTTGGTTAGTATTCCACACATTGTATCACCTGCTTCTACAACAAGGCTCTTATTTTTATCGTTAACACAGTCATAGTCAAAGAAATCCCAAATAGGACTGAGACGCTTTCTCCCAACTTTTGCCGCAGCCATCACTGCTGATCACTTTTTTTTTTTTTTATGCGGTTGTTGTTGTACGGCGGAGCGAAGTTAATAGATTTCAAATGTTTATAAGGAAAAAAATACAAACAGGAAAACGAAGGATGTTCTTGATATTATTATAGTTAATTTTAATTCGTTTTATCAACACATAATACAGTTTCAGTTAGTTATCGTTTTTAAAAAAAAACGTTCGTTTTTATTTTATTTCACTAATTTCGTTATTTCGTTTTAGTTAACGATAATAACCTTGCCACAGAGAACCTGATTCACCACCTCAATAACAATCATTTCCAAAAAACCTGAACAACCCATGAAAAATGAGATCCACTTTCAAGAACCCGTCTAATCCAACAATAACTGGTGTCTAAATAAAAGAAACGTGAATGAGATTCCAGCAGAAAGTGACGTCCAGATGGAGAAAGGAGATGAAATATTTTAGAGCTGAGATCTGTCTGGATGAAAACCTTCTAGAACATCTCAGAAGATCTCTTTTATTAGACCAAGACAGACTTTTAGCAGATTTTAGAGGTTGTTTCTGCTGCTGTTGGATGTGAAGAAGTTGTGGTTTTATATTAAGAAAATTCAGAAGAACATTTAATTTGACAAAAAAATTGACATTTCTTGATTTAAATCTTAATTCTTGATTTCATAAGTGATGGATCTTGTTCCAGTTTTATGTAAAAATGTTGAGGATAATAAAAACATGATGTTATGAGAAAGAAATATTGATATTTACGAAATTTTTTGATTTTTGTAATGAAAATAATTTTTCCACAAAATGTTGTCATTATACAAAATTAAGCACATTATGGCAAAGCTGTAATTTTATGACAAAAGGTTTTGATATTGGGAAAGTCATTGTTTTACAACAAATTGTAATTTAAGTTAAAATATCTTAGTTTTGAATTTAATGTTATTTGAGGTTAAAATTAATGATTATATGAAAACAGTATTGATTTTATAACAAAAACTCACAAAATTATTGATTTGAATCCAAATAGTTGCTTCTTTTTTTTTTTAATTTTACAACAAAATTAGTATTTTCAAACTGAAGTTGAACTGATTCAAAATGAACAGATTTAATTTTAATCAGGAAGTTGATCAGTGCTTTTGTATCAGAACATTTCAGTGAAAGAAACAGGTGACAGTTAGAGGTTAGCGGTGGTGTTACATCACATCCAGACAGCACAGACTATTTATTTATTTAGTTGCTCAATCTGAGCTTTTACAGTATTTCTAAACACGTGAACTTTGAGCTCTTGGAGACAAACATCTTCACGTCCTGATGGAGTTGAACGGATATAAATTCAGCTCAAGAATGCTAGACTTTTATCAGATCACTTCAGAAGAACTCAGACCATGAAGGTGAGTTTATATCTAAATCTAAATCTAAATCATGAAGGTAACGCCAAGAAGCTCGTAGATCCACTTTCAGCTGCAGTTCATGAAGTTGTTGTTTTCTGTCTGAATTCATCGAGACTCACGTTGTTGTGGAGGAACGTTGGTCCGACGCAGATCTCTGAAGTGGATCACGGTGTTTGATTATCTCGTTCAGAGCCGAACCCTAACCCAGCCCTGAAGTGGTTCAGATCAGAGCTGGCTCAGAGTTCTTTCTCTGTTGGGCTGGATGAATTTATGCGGTGTTCCACAGGGCTCATTACTTGGTCCTCTGTTGTTTTCTGTGTTGTTTGCTGTCCCATGGCTTCATTTTTAAAAAGAACAAAAAAACATCATTGTTATGCAGATGACACCCAAGTCTATGTGCCCCTAAAACAGGACGACGCCCACTCCATCCAATCGTTACCTGAGCGTCTTGAGAAACTGAAAGCCGGGATGGCTCTCAACATTTTACATTTCAATGAAAAGAAGACAGAAGTGATTGTTTTTGGTCCTGGTGTCACCGTTGGATCTTCTCCTGTGGACTTATGTAACCTGGGTTGTGAACCATTTTTGCACATTTTTCTCTTTGGTTTGTAGTGGGTGTGGTTTTGAGTGGTGGGTGTGGTCACACAGGTGGTAATAATCAATCCCATGCTATTTAATGAGCTGGCACACACTTCTCATTCTCACTGTGGCTGTCCACCTGTGTCCAGGTGCGGTGTGGGGACGAAGGGTTTTGCCTGGGAGGGGGAAGTGGGCCAACCTTGTCTGACTGGGCAATTATGGAAAGTACGGTGTTGCATGAACAAACAAATCTCCCTCTTATTTTGACTTTGCACTGTGCACTTTGTCCACCTACAAACCTGGTTGGTCAGAGAGAACTGGGGGGGAGGGGGGGAGGGGTGTTACACTTAGCGTCCCTAGGCCCAGTACGAAAGGTACTTTTAGAACAATGATCCATGTTTTAATCACGAGTCGGCTGGATTATTGTAATTGTTTCTATGTTGGTGTTAGTCAGTCTCTGTGTCATCTTCATTTTTGGTGAAAATGCTGCTGTACAGCTTTGAACTGGAGCTCAGTTAAAAGGTTAGGGGTTAGAGGTTAGGGGTTAGGGGTTAGAGGTTAGGGGTTAGGCGTTCGGGTTGGGGTTAGGGGTTAGGGTTAGGGATTAGGGGTTAGAGGTTAGGGGTTAGGCGTTCGGGTTGGGGTTAGGGGTTAGGGGTTAGGGGTTAGGGGTTAGGGTTAGGGTTAGGGGTTAGAGGTTAGAGGTTAGGGGTTAGGGGTTAGAGGTTAGGGGTTAGGGGTTCGGGGTTGGGGTTAGGGATGCCTGTCCATTTTAGAGGTCATTTTAAAATCCTTTTATTTGTTTCAAATCTCTAAATAATGCTCCAGGAGATCCTTCCTGAACACAGCTGGAACCTTCTACACTGAATATTTAGCGAATGACAGCAACAACAAATCCAGCTTTGGGGATTAATAAAGTACTTTTGAATTGAATTATTTTTATTGAATTTCAACCAGGTTCAGGTCTGGACTTTGACTAGACCAGTGGTTCTCAAATTTTTAATGCTGCATATCACCTGAAAAACCATTAAGCTCTCTGAATACCACCATTATTTTAAAACATAGCCATATATGCCTTCTCAATTAGCTTTAAACACACGAGAGAGATGTTTATTCCTTATTGTGGTTATTTATTGTTACCTGAATTTCATTTGAAATGTTGTATTATTAATGCATTGACAGGTCATGAATTTCCCCTGTGTACCACCAGAGAGCGCTGGCGTACCACCAGAGAGCGCTGGCGTACCACCAGAGAGCGCTGGCGTACCACCAGAGAGCGCTGGCGTACCACTAGAGAGCGCTGGCGTACCACCAGAGAGAGCGTACCACCAGAGAGCGCTGGCGTACCACCAGAGAGCGCTGGCGTACCACTAGAGAGCGCTGGCGTACCACCAGAGAGAGCGTACCACTAGAGAGCACTCGCGTACCACCAGAGAGCGCTGGCGTACCACTAGAGAGCGCTAGCGTACCACCAGAGAGCGCTCGCGTACCACCAGAGAGCGCTGGCGTACCACTAGAGAGCGCTAGCGTACCACCAGAGAGCGCTGGCGTACCACCAGAGAGAGCGTACCACCAGAGAGCGCTCGCGTACCACTAGAGAGCGCTAGCGTACCACCAGAGAGCGCTCGCGTACCACCAGAGAGCGCTGGCGTACCACTAGAGAGCGCTAGCGTACCACCAGAGAGCGCTCGCGTACCACCAGAGAGAGCGTACCACCAGAGAGCGCTCGCGTACCACCAGAGAGCGCTCGCGTACCACCAGAGAGCGCTCGCGTACCACCAGAGAGCGCTAGCGTACCACCAGAGAGCGCTGGCGTACCACCAGAGAGCGCTCGCGTACCACCAGAGAGCGCTGGCGTACCACCAGAGAGCGCTGGCGTACCACCAGAGAGCGCTAGTGTACCACCAGAGAGCGCTCGCGTACCACCAGTAGTACGCGTACCACAGTTTGCGCACCACTGGACTAGAACATTTCAGAACCATGAAGCTTTTATTTTTCAGACATTCAGATCTGCTGCTGTGTTTGGGCTCATTGTGCTGTCACATGACTCCATATCATGACCCCTCCACTACCGTGTTTCAGTGGGTTTGAGGTTGTCCTGCTGGTCTCCTCCAAACATGGTTCTGGTCTCTGGTTGTTCCAGAAGTCTGCTGGTTTGTTCACCCGTCCACCCGTCTCCATGGACTCTGATTGGGGTGACGTCGTCTAAATTGTGGCCTTCATGCGTCACGTAGACGGTGTTGGCTCCATCAACAATTGGAGGATTTTCAATTTTTCCTGCTTCAACACATGCATCAACCAATCAAGTTGTGGCTACACAGCTAAAGCTAGCCAATGAAATCAGAATCAGATTTATTATCGTCACTGAACCAGCGTCCCAACACAGTGAAATTTGTCTTCCCAGTACACCGTCCAAGAGAAACATACAGAAACAACAACAACAACATATGGACAGGAGTCAACGGTTCTTGGGGCAGCAGAAAATATGATCACATAGGGGATGGGGGGGGGGGGGGGGGGGGGGGGGGGGGGGGGGGGGGGGGGGGGGGGGGGGGGGGGGGGGGGGGTAAAAAAATAGGTGTCTCACACAACATGTCCTTGATCAGGGGCACATGTTGTGGGATTCACAAAAGAAAACCCTTAGCACAAGCATAACAAAATTTATTACGAAGACATCATATGGGTCAGGAAAAAAGTCCCAGCCAAGCGGCCCGTGGGGGGAGAACATCAGGATCCAGCGAGGACGTTGAGACTCGGGGAAAGGATATGGAACGGGGGGGGGGGGGGTGGTGGGGGGGCAGAGCCTTCTTCAGATAAGACCTTGGAGAGTTCTTTCAATTTGGCCTTGAGTGAAGCCACTCGGGGGAGCCAGATTCAGATCAGAGAGATTGTTTTCGGTCAGGCTGACAATGAATTTTTGCCTTCCTCGAGTCCTTTGCCTGGTTTCCTCTCGTGGGAATCATCCAAAAGTTCGAATTATTCATGTCATTTCTCCCTGAGCTGTGCATGTAGTCTACCCATGTTGTTATCAATTCTCCCCATAAGTTCATGCATCATCAGCTGTCGGTGACTCACGCCGTGAATCACGTCCAGTTTCCGATTCATCTCGTCTATCTTAACAGTCTCGGCACTCAAAGCACGGCTCACCTCCACGCACACGGACATCAGGACCGGAATAGCAGCATCCGTGCGCTTAATTTTCCGATACATCAGGTATCCGCCAACTCCAAACAGCAGGAATCCCGTGATCATAAATCCAAATATGTAAACATCTTCAGCGTCCTCGATGAACAGAGGAGCCTGGCAGCTCAGTCGCCATTTCGACCATGAATCCTGAACGTACCCATGTGTTCCATCTGGACACGAGGACTCTCCTTTTCCCTCCCTTCTTGTCGAGAAAATTTGATCAATTGCGTTGAGAGACCAGCTGATCAGATCCATGGTTAGAGATTTAGATATTCAGATATTATCCGTATGAGGCTCCAAAAACACACAGACAGGACAGAGAGGAGCTCACAGAAAAGCGTCCGCCTTCGCTGGAGAGCAGGAAGAGAAAAAAATAAAAAATAAAAAATAAATCCCACATGGAGGTGGGACTGATTCAAAGCATGCAGTTTATCTGTTGTTGGTGTGAGGTTGTGTTTGTAGGCTGGGACTAAAAGAAGACGTCTGTCCTCTGCTGCAGCTGCTGTCGGTTCTCCTCCCCCTCCTAACGGTTCTGGTGTTGACCCGATGTTCACCTCTGGTCCTCCCGCTGGACTGCAGTGATGTCTACGACAGAGACCGCAGCCGACCCAGTGGCGTGTACACCATCTACCCCATCGGAGCCACGTCTGCTGTCCAGGTAATATAATATAATATAATATAATATAATATAATATAATATAATATAATATAATATAATATAATATAATATATTTTGCAAAATTGCATTTTAAGTTGATTGCCATTCTTGTCAGTTTCTTTGTTTTCACATCGATATCTGAATTATATCATATTGACCAAAATTAACATATTGTGATTTGAATTCTGGTCGTGTTGTCCAGCTCTGGCTCCGCCCTTCATCCTGTCCAGCTCTGGCTCCGCCTTTCATCCTGTCCAGCTCTGTCTCCGCCCTTCATCCTGTCCAGCTCTGGCTCCGCCTTTCATCCTGTCCAGCTCTGTCTCCGCCCTTCATCCTGTCCAGCTCTAGCTCCGCCCTTCATCCTGTCCAGCTCTGGCTCCGCCCTTCTTCCTGTCCAGCTCTAGCTCCGCCCTTCATTCTGTCCAGCTCTGGCTCCGCCCTTCATCCTGTCCAGCTCTGGCTCCGCCCTTCATCCTGTCCAGCTCTAGCTCCGCCCTTCTTCCTGTCCAGCTCTAGCTCCGCCCTTCATTCTGTCCAGCTCTAGCTCCGCCCTTCATCCTGTCCAGCTCTGGCTCCGCCCTTCATCCTGTCCAGCTCTGGCTCCGCCCTTCATCCTCTGCTGTTGGAGGGCCTAAAACTGTTTCAGAAAAGTTTTATAGTGAAAGTTTCTTTCTCCATGTTCTTTTATCTGGTGCCTAAATGACAAGTCTAGAAACAAAGATCAATCAAGAATTCAATACAATCATGTATACAAAGAATCATGACTTTTTAACTTAATTAGAAACTTTTTATGTCAAATTTTGACTTTTGCAAAATCTAAAATTTTTAATATAAAACTACAACTTCACACTTGAAAATCACAAATTTTAATTTTAAAACAAAAACATTAGAAAAATGTCAGTTTCTTGTCTAACATATAGCAATCTTTTTCATAAAAAACCCAAATTTGCAAAATCACGTCAAAATTTAGATCAAATTATGATATTATGTCATAAAAATCACAAGTGGGCCAAATATCCCAACATTTTGTTCTTAATATGTAATTCGTAGAAATTAATGTTTTCATTCATGAGTTTGTGACTTAATTTTACAGTTTTTTATTGTAAAAGACTGATCACAATATTACAACTTTTTGTGGTAAAGTTGTAAATTTTTTATCACTATAACTATTTGTGTCAGGTAGCTCAGTGGTTTCACGTCCGGGGGCTACAGTCCTGCAGGTCGCAGGTTCGAGTCCCTGCAGGTCGCCGGTTTGAGTCCCGGCCTGTGACACTTTCTCCACTTTCCTGTCTAGAAATTCCACATTAAATCAATTGTCAACTTTTGTCATAAAATCCGAACTTTTTAACCTCATAAAGCAATTTTTTGTTGTGAGATATTATTTTTTGTAAAAACTATTATTTGACATAGATATCTTTATCTTAAGATCAATATCTTTGTTGTAAAATCATACATTTCTCAAAATTGCCACTTTGTTGTAAAAAGTGAATTTTTTGCCATAAAATACAATTTACAAAATTTACTAACTTTTTGACATCACATTGTGACTTTTTGTTGTAAAATTTCGAAATTTACAAAATTTAGACTTAAAAAAAAATTTTGAATTGGCATTGAAAGTTTCTCTCTCCGTGTTCTTTTATCTGGTGCCTAAATGACAAGTCTAGAAACAAAGATCAATAAAGAATTTAATACAATATTTGAATACAAAGAATTATTATGCCATGCAGAATATTTTAATCGGCCGATGGTACATCCTCCTAACATCTCAAGAGATGCCAGGGAATGCACAACAATGTAAAGTCTCTCTTCTTTTTTAAAGCCTGCAAGAGGCGGACTCATTTCTCTTCTGACTTTATGGCTCTTTGTCTCCAAAAGTCCAGATGACCAATCACAGTCCTGGTTAAATCAACAACTGTTGTTCCGGCAGTTTCAAACTGGTGATGGGGGTCTGGAGGATATTACAGTCATTAAGTCGTAAACCTGAGCTGAGCAACTCACAGCATTCCTTCATGCCAAGTTTCAGTTATAACAAGTTAGAATCTACATAGATAATCCTAAATCGTAACAGCATCATCTTGATTGTGGACGGCAGGAAGGACACAGTTCAGGGTGAGCGCCACCTGGAGTCTACCTGAGCGCCACCTGGAGTCTACCTGAGCGCCACCTGGAGTCTGCCTGAGCAGGTTGATGCATCATCTTACTGATTGTGGTTTGTGTGTGCAGGTGTTCTGTGATATGGACTCGCTGGAAGGACAATGGACGGTGAGTGTTTGACTGATGTGGACTCACTGGTCCGCTGTGGTGAGACTGTTTCCCGCCTCACTGGAAGATGCTAAGTTGTTAGCACATCATTTACCAGCCTGTCAACATTACAGTCATGGAAAAAATGATTAGACCACCTTGTTTTCTTCAGTTTCTTGTTCATTTTAATGCCTGGTACAACTAAAGGTACATTTGTTTGGACAAACATAACGATAACCACAAAGATTGCTCATAAGAGTTTTATTTAAGAGCTGATATCTTACCATTTTCCATGGTTTTCTTGATTATAACCTAAATCACTTAAGTTTTTACATCAATAGCTATGGCCAAAAACACTGCTTTTATGCATTCAGTGTTTTCTTTACTGTCTGTTTTAGTCACATGATGACGTTTAGTTGTACCAGCTATTAAAATGAACAAGAAAGTGAAGAAAAAATTGTGGTCTAATCATTTTTTCCATGACTGTAGATGCAATAAACCTATTTAATGGTCAAACGTGATGAAATGCTAAAGTGCTGCATGAGGACATTAAACTCCACATGCAGCGGAACCAGGGTTCCTCATCTGGTTAGGACGTCTCCTGGACATGTCCAACCAGGAGGAGACCCTGAGACAGAACCGGGATGTTCTGGTCCGGTCTGGGAAACTCACCTTCACGTCCCCCCAGGTGTTCCAGAGGAGGATGGACGGCTCGCTGAACTTCTACAGAGGCTGGGACCAGTACAAGACGGGCTTCGGACACGCTGCTGGAGAGTACTGGCTCGGTGAGACCTGAACCCGATCCAGCCACTGAAACTGAGGAGAGTCCAGACGTGGATCTAGAAAGCCGTCTGTGTTTTCAGGTCTGGAGAGTCTCTTCCACCTGACTCAGAGGAGGAACTACGAGCTGCTGGTGGACATGGAGGACTTTGAAGGAAACACGGCGTTTGCTCGTTACTCTTCGTTCTCCGTCGGCCCAGAATCTGACGGCTACGAGCTGCAGGTGTCTGGATTCACCGACGGAGGTGCAGGTGAGTCAATGGTTGGGAAAACTTTATATTTTACAGCAAAGAATGATGATTTCACATTAAAAAGTCACAGTTTTGTGTAATTCCTGATTTGACAGAAGAAAGTGACGAGTATACGGTAAAAAAAACTTGAAAAAATGATTTATTTTTTATATAAAAAGGCAGGGCAACAGTTTTTGAAATTGGGATTTTACAAGAATCAGTGCGTTTACATGGGAAGTTTAATTCCTCTTTAATTCAGAATTAAAGTTAAATCCGAATAAAAGTTACCATGTAAACACCTAATTCCATATGAAAATGTTAATTCCGAATTAAACTTAATTCCGAAGTAAGTGGCTGGTTTATTCCCATTTTAATTCTGAATTAAATAATTCCGCGGTCATGTTTACACTCATTCCTGTTTAGATTAATTCCCGTCTTTCTGCGCATGCTAGTTCTCTTGCCCGTCTGTCGCCATGACGCTTATATTCCGCGCTGGGCTTGTTTTCAAAACAAAGTTTCAAGATGGTGGCACGCAGTAAACGGTGTTCAAGAGCAGAGAGAGACGATTTATTTAATAAATAGCTTGGAGGAACTGGAAATAATTAAAAGAACAGATGGCAGGAAACATAAAAATTGTGAGCTTTTCAAAGTTGTAGCGGCTAGGTTAAATGAAGGAGGTTTCACAGATAGAGACGCCACCCAGGTCAAAAATAAGTGGAATGTTGTTGCTAACCGAGTTGTTGCTAAGTTTGTTTTCTTCCGGTAGACGTAAAGACGTCCCCCCCCCCATCCAATCAGAACCCTTCCCAACCCCCAGACCTAAAGAGGAGTTGGATAAAGCCGAACAAACGTGTTTTCCATGTAAACCTCAATTTGGAATTACTATTTCCATGTAAACTCAAAGGAAAATAGTTTAATTCGAAATTATTTAATTCAGAATTATTAATTCAGAATTAAATAACATCATGTAACCGCAGCCTATGTGTACAAGCATCATCTGCAGGATTCCAGCTCCATATTTGACTTCACAAGGCTGAGACCTTTGACTCAGCCAGATGCCAGATGTTTCCTGTTCCAGCTGTTCCTGATCAGCAGGAATCGTGGTCAGGGATCAATGCTAGTCGACTGTAATAAGAGACTGATCAGCCAGATGCCAGATGTTTCCAGATGTTTCCAACAGCTGTCTTCATCCGTGTCTCCAGGAGACTCTCTCTCTGGACACAATGGAAGGAAGTTCACCACGTTGGACAAGGACCAGGATGCCTCGACCAACAACTGCGCCAGAAGGTACATAGGTGCGTTCTGGTACAACAAGTGTTATTATGCGAACCCCAACGGGGTCTACCGCTGGGGGGAGGACGCCTCTTTCGACGGCGTGGCGGTGTCGTGGCACAGCTGGAAGGGCATCAACTACTCCCTGAAGACCGTCAGCATGAAGATCCGTCCACGAGCAGCTGGAGCTGCAGCACCGGTCCAGTCCAGTCCAGTCCTGTCCGGTCTAGTCCCGTCCAGTCCAGTCCCGCTGTACGTCAGCATGAGCCACGGGTCACAAACATCTGAATATTTTCTGATAAATTCAGAAATGTCAACATCTGAAAAATAGCAAAAAAAATAAATTAATCGATAAAATAAATGAAATTAATACATTAAAAAATAAATAAATTGTTTAAACTCACAAATTAGTCTGATTTTTTTTTACCTTACAAATGTTTGGGGTTGATTTTGTGGGTTTGGTTCTTGGGTTTCAGGGTTTTTGGTCGACATGTCTTGTCTCTTTTCTGTTGTCAACTTCACTTCCTGTTTTACTTTGAAAGTCTGTCTTTCTCTTGTTGAGTTCTGCGTACTTCCTGTTGTTCATCTCCCTGATTGTTGCACCTGTGTCTCGTTTGTTGCTGGGTTAGGGTTAGGTCCTTGTCTTTTCTCCGCTTCCTTTTTTAACGACTGTCCAGTCCGGAGGTCTCTGAACCGGTCCTGACTAGAACCAGGAGATACGACCGTATTAGTCCAGTCCTGAGGTCTCTGCACTGGTCCTGACTAGAACCAGGAGATACGACCGTATTAGTCCAGTCCTGAGGTCTCTGCACTGGTCCTGACTAGAACCAGGAGATACGACCATATTAGTCCAGTCCTGAGGTCTCTGCACTGGTCCTGACTAGAACCAGGAGATACGACCATATTAGTCCAGTCCTGAGGTCTCTGCACTGGTCCTGACTAGAACCAGGAGATACGACCATATTAGTCCAGTCCTGAGGTCTCTGCACTGGTCCTGACTAGAACCAGGAGATACGACCATATTAGTCCAGTCCTGAGGTCTCTGCACTGGTCCTGACTAGAACCAGGAGATACGACCATATTAGTCCAGTCCTGAGGTCTCTGCACTGGTCCTGACTAGAACCAGGAGATACGACCATATTAGTCCAGTCCTGAGGTCTCTGCACCGGGTCCTGACTAGAACCAGGAATACGACCACATTAGTCCAGTCCTGAGGTCTCTGCACTGGTCCTGACTAGAACCAGGAGATACGACCATATTAGTCCAGTCCTGAGGTCTCTGCACTGGTCCTGACTAGAACCAGGAGATACGACCATATTAGTCCAGTCCTGAGGTCTCTGCACCGGTCCTGACTAGAACCAGGAGATACGACCATATTAGTCCAGTCCTGAGGTCTCTGCACCGGTCCTGACTAGAACCAGGAGATACGACCATATTAGTCCAGTCCTGAGGTCTCTGCACCGGTCCTGACTAGAACCAGGAGATACGACCATATTAGTCCAGTCCTGAGGTCTCTGCACCGGTCCTGACTAGAACCAGGAGATACGACCATATTAGTCCAGTCCTGAGGTCTCTGCACCGGTCCTGACTAGAACCAGGAGATACGACCATATTAGTCCAGTCCTGAGGTCTCTGCACCGGTCCTGACTAGAACCAGGAGATACGACCATATTAGTCCAGTCCTGAGGTCTCTGCACCGGTCCTGACTAGAACCAGGAGATACGACCATATTAGTCCAGTCCTGAGGTCTCTGCACCGGTCCTGACTAGAACCAGGAGATACGACCATATTAGTCCAGTCCTGAGGTCTCTGCACCGGTCCTGACTAGAACCAGGAAATACGACCATATTAGTCCAGTCCTGAGGTCTCTGCACCGGTCCTGACTAGAACCAGGAGATACGACCATATTAGTCCAGTCCTGAGGTCTCTGCACCGGTCCTGACTAGAACCAGGAGATACGACCATATTAGTCCAGTCCTGAGGTCTCTGCACCGGTCCTGACTAGAACCAGGAGATACGACCATATTAGTCCAGTCCTGAGGTCTCTGCACCGGTCCTGACTAGAACCAGGAGATACGACCATATTAGTCCAGTCCTGAGGTCTCTGCACCGGTCCTGACTAGAACCAGGAGATACGACCATATTAGTCCAGTCCTGAGGTCTCTGCACCGGTCCTGACTAGAACCAGGAGATACGACCATATTAGTCCAGTCCTGAGGTCTCTGCACCGGTCCTGACTAGAACCAGGAGATACGACCATATTAGTCCAGTCCTGAGGTCTCTGCACCGGTCCTGACTAGAACCAGGAGATACGACCATATTAGTCCAGTCCTGAGGTCTCTGCTCTGGTCCTGACTAGAACCAGGAGATCGACCATATTAGTCCAGTCCTGAGGTCTCTGCACCGGTCCTGAATAGAACCAGGAGATTCGACCACATTAGTCCAGTCCTGAGTTCTCTGCACTGGTCCTGACTAGAACCAGGAGATACGACCATATTAGTCCAGTCCTGAGGTCTCTGCACTGGTCCTGACTAGAACCAGGAGATACGACCATATTAGTCCAGTCCTGAGGTCTCTGCACCGGTCCTGACTAGAACCAGGAGATACGACCATATTAGTCCAGTCCTGAGGTCTCTGCACTGGTCCTGACTAGAACCAGGAGATACGACCATATTAGTCCAGTCCTGAGGTCTCTGCACCGGTCCTGACTAGAACCAGGAGATACGACCATATTAGTCCAGTCCTGAGGTCTCTGCACCGGTCCTGACTAGAACCAGGAGATACGACCATATTAGTCCAGTCCTGAGGTCTCTGCACTGGTCCTGACTAGAACCAGGAGATACGACCATATTAGTCCAGTCCTGAGGTCTCTGCACCGGTCCTGACTAGAACCAGGAGATACGACCATATTAGTCCAGTCCTGAGGTCTCTGCACTGGTCCTGACTAGAACCAGGAGATACGACCATATTAGTCCAGTCCTGAGGTCTCTGCACCGGTCCTGACTAGAACCAGGAGATACGACCATATTAGTCCAGTCCTGAGGTCTCTGCACTGGTCCTGACTAGAACCAGGAGATACGACCATATTAGTCCAGTCCTGAGGTCTCTGCACCGGTCCTGACTAGAACCAGGAGATACGACCATATTAGTCCAGTCCTGAGGTCTCTGCACCGGTCCTGACTAGAACCAGGAGATACGACCATATTAGTCCAGTCCTGAGGTCTCTGCACTGGTCCTGACTAGAACCAGGAGATACGACCATATTAGTCCAGTCCTGAGGTCTCTGCACTGGTCCTGACTAGAACCAGGAGATACGACCATATTAGTCCAGTCCTGAGGTCTCTGCACCGGTCCTGACTAGAACCAGGAGATACGACCATATTAGTCCAGTCCTGAGGTCTCTGCACCTGGTCCTGACTAGAACCAGGAGATACGACCATATTAGTCCAGTCCTGAGGTCTCTGCACTGGTCCTGACTAGAACCAGGAGATACGACCATATTAGTCCAGTCCTGAGGTCTCTGCACCGGTCCTGACTAGAACCAGGAGATACGACCATATTAGTCCAGTCCTGAGGTCTCTGCACCGGTCCTGACTAGAACCAGGAGATACGACCATATTAGTCCAGTCCTGAGGTCTCTGCACCGGTCCTGACTAGAACCAGGAAATACGACCATATTAGTCCAGTCCTGAGGTCTCTGCACCGGTCCTGACTAGAACCAGGAGATACGACCATATTAGTCCAGTCCTGAGGTCTCTGCACCGGTCCTGACTAGAACCAGGAGATACGACCATATTAGTCCAGTCCTGAGGTCTCTGCACCGGTCCTGACTAGAACCAGGAAATACGACCATATTAGTCCAGTCCTGAGGTCTCTGCACCGGTCCTGACTAGAACCAGGAGATACGACCATATTAGTCCAGTCCTGAGGTCTCTGCACCGGTCCTGACTAGAACCAGGAGATACGACCATATTAGTCCAGTCCTGAGGTCTCTGCACTGGTCCTGACTAGAACCAGGAGATACGACCATATTAGTCCAGTCCTGAGGTCTCTGCACTGGTCCTGACTAGAACCAGGAGATACGACCATATTAGTCCAGTCCTGAGGTCTCTGCACTGGTCCTGACTAGAACCAGGAGATACGACCATATTAGTCCAGTCCTGAGGTCTCTGCACCGGTCCTGACTAGAACCAGGAGATACGACCATATTAGTCCAGTCCTGAGGTCTCTGCACCGGTCCTGACTAGAACCAGGAGATACGACCATATTAGTCCAGTCCTGAGGTCTCTGCACCGGTCCTGACTAGAACCAGGAGATACGACCATATTAGTCCAGTCCTGAGGTCTCTGCACCGGTCCTGACTAGAACCAGGAAATACGACCATATTAGTCCAGTCCTGAGGTCTCTGCACCGGTCCTGACTAGAACCAGGGTTTGAAACGTATTTATAATGGATTGTATGGTTCAATTAAAAAAAAAAAAAAAATATGGAAAAAATGTGGGAAGTCCTGATGTTCCCCTGCGTACCACCAGAGAGCGCTGCTGGACCACTGGAGGTTCACCTACCAGACGTGTCTCTGACATGGTTGTTGATGAAATGAGAAACTAGTTACCAGCTGAAAGATAATCACCCAGTAATTATCCAGTAGGAGGCTCAGGGCTGTTTTTGGGGTTTAATTAAACATTAAAATGTATTTTTAAATATAGATAATATGAAAACAACAACACAGAAATAAAGAACATAGAGGGGCCCTGGTGGGTCTCGGCCCGGGGGGCCCTGGTGGGTCTCGGCCCGGGGGGTCCTGGTGGGTCTCGGCCCGGGGGGCCCTGGTGGGTGTCAGCCCGGGGCCCCTCTCAGCCGGTCTGCGGCCCTGGAGCTCCGACATCTGTGAGCTTAAATGTATTCAGTTTCTCTCCTTTCCCGCCCACAGCTGTCACACACAGACTCACGACAGGAGAGGAGGAGGAGCCCAGGCTTTGATGGACCGGACCGGACCGGACCGGACCGGTCCTCCGAACCTCCGGCTCTGCAGTGACTCCTCCCCTCGCCTCCGGACCTCCTCCTCCCAGACCGCCAGTTTCTGCTCGTGTCGTTCGGAGCGGAGGATGTTCTGGTGGAAGTGGACCGAGACCTCCGTGTTCCGTCCACGCTGAGCTGCTGACTGAGACGCGGAGGACGGCGGCTTCCAGGCGGACCTTCTCCGGTTCTGACCCGGTTCTTCTAAACGGACTAAACTTTATTTGAACCACTTTCTTTTGACGCGGACGGGATTCTGATCCGGTTCACCTGTTGACTCGCGTGCTCGGACGGTCCCGGTTCTCCTGGAGGAGGTTCTGTTCGGAGGAACCGGGTCAGTGGAGGCGCAGTACCGACAGACCAGACTGGACCTGTGGATCCTTCAGGACCAGATAAAAACACTTAATCTGAATTCTAACTGAATTAACTGTAATTAAGATTCCCTGATTTATAACTTTATACACTAGATAATTAGATAATTAGATAATTAGATAATTGTAGATAATTGTAGATAATTGTATCAAAGACAATCCTGGAACAAAAACGAATATTTTACTTAAATTTAAACTCAAATACAAAAGTAAAGTTCTGAACTTTTTACTTTAAAAACTTTTGAGAAAAACATGTTTTTTATCTTCATAAATATTCAAATTTGCAAAAAAAAAGTAACTTTTAAAAAGTATAAATTTACCTATTTTGTGAGGATATTTAGAATTTTCAGATATGAAAAGCCAAAAAAAGATTTTATTCAGTTAAACTCATAATTTACCAAAGAAAAAGTTCAGAAATGTTGACTTTTTAAATTTACTGAGAAAAAGATCAGATTTTTATCTTTATAAATTTGCTAATTTTGAGGAACAATGTTATAATGTGTTTTTATTTATTCACAAAAAGTGGAAGTTTAAATAAATATATATTGGACTTTATAAACTAAACATTTAAAACTAAAGTTTTTGATTTAATTAAACTTAAAAATTAGCCTGTAAAATTCAACAGTTTTGACTTTAAAAACCGAGATTTTCTGGAAAAAAAATCTGAATTTTTTATCTTCACTAATTAAAAAATTTGCTACAAAAATATTCAGAATTTCTGACCTTGTGAAAATGCTTTTAAAAAAGAAATGTCATCTTTATAATTTCACAGAGAGAGAAAAAAGAGTTTTGGACTCAATATTTAGTGTGGAAAATTCTAATTTTAGTTTTATAAATATTCAAATTTGGTCTAAAAATAATTTAGATTTTTTTATGCATAACTAAATTATGACAATTTATAATGATGATTATTGATAATTAATAATTAAATGACAGATGCAATTAAATTTTTTTGAAAATATTGAAAACATCTAAATTTTAAAAATTTGAAGTAAAAATATTCAAGATCTTTAACTTTATTATTTCACAATTTGTATGAAACCAAATTCTGAATTTTCAACTCATAAATTTGTAAGAACAAAATTGCAAAAAAAAAAGTTAAGAAGATTTAATCTTATAAACTTGTTAACTTCCAGTAAACCCCCCCCCAAAAAAAATCATCCTTCTTTTTTAAATCTTTATAAATTTACGAAAATTGCAAGACAAAGAAAATCAGAATATTTGACTTTATAAAATCATTATATTGAAAGAAATTTCGACTTTTTAAATTTACAAATTTGTAAGAAAAGAATTCTGGATTTCCAACCAGATAAAGTTGTTAACTTACAACCCCAAATGTACATTTAAATTTTCTATAAATGTTCAAACTTTCAATAAACAAAATCAAATTTTTTTCTTAATCTTAATCCTGAAAAACTGATAAAAAAAAAATATTCAGAATTTCTTTCTTTAAGAACAACGTTGGAACATCCGAGTCATCGTTTCCTCCCGGTGAAGCTCTTAAATGTTCTCATGTATATTTCTGCAGATGCTAACAGCTCCTGTCACCCTGAACTCTGGATCTTGAGCTGCAGCTGCTAGCTTAGCGCCCCCCGGTGGCTGGGAGGACCGATGGGGACCCTGCGGGACCTGCAGTTCGCCCTGCAGGCCAAGATCCAGGAGCTGCGGCAGCGCGACGCCCTGATCGATGAGCTGGAGCTGGAGCTGGACCAGAAGGACGAGCTCATCCAGCGGCTCCAGAACCAGCTGGACAAGTACCGGTCCGTAATCCGGCCCGCCACGGCCCAGCGAGTCCAGGCCCGGCAGCGGGACCTGGTCCTGCGGCCGGACCAGCAGCGCAGCAAGAGGCAGGCCATCTCCGCCGAGCCCACGGCCGGCGACATCGGCGACCTGTGGCGGGTCGCGCTGCCGTTCTACGCCAAGAGTCCAGAGTAGGTACCGACCAGAACCACTATGACCCGGTGGTTTTAGACAGGCGTCTGTTACCATGTCAACTGTCTCCAGGTCTTTACAGAGACCCAGAGCATGACCCCCGAGCAAAAATCATTAACTAAAATTATAATATTAAATCCAATCAATGATAATGGCACGAAATCGGAGACCTGTGGCGGGTTCGCGCTGCGTTCTACGCCAAGAGGCCAGAGGATGGGTTACCGACCAAGAACCACTATGACCCGGTGGTTTTAGACAGGCGTCTGTTACCATGTCAACGGTCTGCCAGGTCTTAACCGAGAGGAGCAGGAAAAGAGAAAAAATCATAAAAAAGATAAAGAAATCAATCAGATTAAGGGAGGAAAACCCAACAGAGGAGAAAAGAGGACCAGGACCTGGATCATGGAGGACAGAGAGGATAGAGGACAGAGAGGATGGAGGGACAGAGAGAGGATGGAGGACAGAGAGAAGAGGAGGAAAGAGAGAGGATGGAGGACAGAGAGAGGAGGAGGACAGAGGAAGATGGAGGATAAAGAGAGAGGGATGGAGGACAGAGAGGATGGAGGAAAGAGAGCGGAGGAGGACCAGAGAGGATGGAGGACAGGAGAGGATGGAGGACAGAGGGAGAGTGGATGGAGGACAGAGGAGCGGATGGAGGACAGAGCGGATAGAGGACAGACGAGGATGGAGGAACGAGAGGGATGGGAAAGAAAGGAAGATGGAGGACAGAGAGAGGATGGAGGACAGAGAGGATGGAGGGGACAGAGAGAGGTGGAAGGACCAGGGAACAGAGAGAGGATGGAGGACAGAGGGAGATGGAGGACAGAGAGGATGGAGGACGAGAGAGGATGGAGGACAGAGAGGATGGAGGACAGAGAGAGGATGGAGGACAGAGAGGATGGAGGACAGAGAGAGGATGGAGGGGAGGAGAGAGAGGATGGGACAGAGAGAGAATGATGACAGAGAGGATTAGACCGAGAAGATGGAGGACAGAGAGAGGATGGAGAGGACAGAAGAGAGGAGAGGACATAGAGAAGAAGAAGATGGAGGAGGACAGAGGATGAGGTGGAGGACAAGAAGGGGATGGAGGACAGGGATGGAGGAGGAGAATGGGGACAGAGAGGATGGAGGAAGAGAGAGAGGAGGGAGAGACAGAAGAGAGAGATGGAGGACAGAGAGAGGATGGAGGACAGAGAGGAAGGAGAGAGAGATGAGAAGAGAGAGGAAGATGAGACAGAGGGAGGACAGAGAGGATGGAGGACAGAAGAGGAGGACAGAGAGAGGAGGACAGAGAGACGGATGAGGACAGGAGAGACAGAGATGGAGGACAGAGAGATGGAGGACAGAGAGAGGATGGAGGACAGAGCGGTGGAGGACAGAGGACAGAGAAGAGAGATGGAGGATGGAGGACAGAGGATGGAAGGATGGAGGGACAGAGAGGAGGGAGGACAGAGGAGGAGGATGGAGGACAGAGAGGATGGAGGACAGAGAGGATGGAGGAACAGAGAGAGGATGAGGACAGAGAGAGGAGGAGGACAGAGAGAGGGAGGGAGGGAGGGACAGAGGGGGAGGGACAGAGAGAGGGTGGGAAAGAGAGATGATGGAGGAGAGAGAGATGGAGGAGGGAGGATGGAGGGCAGAGAGGATGGGGGACAGAGAGGGAGGAAAGAGAGAGGGGGAGACAGAGAGATGGAGAGAGAAGGGGATGGAGGAAAGAAGAAGAGGGAAGGAGGAGAAGAAAGAAGTAGAGATGGAGGGAAAGAGAGAGGAGTGGGAAGAGGAAAGATTGAGGATGGAGGAAAGACGAGGCGGAAGGATGAGGAAAAGAGAGATGGATGGAGCCGAAAGAGGCAGGGAGCGGAGGGGAGGACAAGAGAGAGGAGGAGGAAAGACGAGAGGGAGCAGACAAGAAGAGAGACTGGAAGGCAGAGAGTAGGATGCGAGAGGACTGAGAGGAGGAGGACAGAGCGAGGATGGAGGACAGCCAGAGGAGGATGGCGAGGACAGAGGGAATGGAGGACAGAGAAGATGGAGGACAGAGAAGAGTGGAGGAGGGGATGGGAGGACAGAGAGGGATGGAGGACAGAGAGGATGGAGGACAGAGAGGATGAGGACGAGAAGGATGAGAGGAAAGAGGAGAGCGAAGATGGAGAAGGAAAGAGAGGGGACATGGGAGCCCACCTAGAGGGCAGACGGAGAGGAGATTGGAGGACAGAGAGAGGATAGGGAGGGAGGGACAGAGGAGAGGAAGGAGAGGACAGAGAGGAGGGGGGTTTCTGGGGGTTATGGGGCACGAATGGAGTCCAGATTCAGAGTTCGCGATTCGTTTAGGATTTTAAGCTTCAGAGGGGATGGTTACAGGAGGAGAGGACGCCCATATAAGAGGACGATAGCAGAGAGGGTTGAGGCGTGAAGAGTTGCCGGGTACAGACTCAGAGAGATTAGGAGGGTCCGGAGAGTAAGAAATGGAAGTTAGAGGGAGATATGAGGGAGGAGGAGGAAGGAGAGGATGGAGGCGAAGGCTCAGGTTGGGAATGAGAGAAGGTCCTAGTTTAGAGGTGATTTAGAATTTAGGGTGGGTTGCATTAGGGGTAGGGTTAGTGTTAGCGTTAGGGTATAGGTTAGTTTAGAGTTAGCTGTGTTAGGTTAGCGTTAGGGTTTTGGTTCGATAGGGTTAGGTTAAGTACGGTTCTAAGGGTTGGATTTAGGTAGTATTAGGCCGTTAGGGTTAGGTTAGGGTTAGCGTTAGCATTAGGGTTAGCATTAGTGTTAGCGTTAGGGTTAGGTTAGGTTATGTTAGCGTTAGGGTTTGGTTAGGGTTAGGGTTAGGATTAGGGTTAGGTTAGGGTTAGGGTTAGCGTTAGCATTAGCATTAGGGTTTTGTTGTTAGTCCGGCCATACTAACCGCAGGTTCCTTCAGGTCCAAGGAGCTCATTGAGGACGCCATCCTGGACAACGACTTCATGAAGAACCTGGAGCTGTCTCAGATCCACGAGGTCGTGGACTGCATGTACCCAGTGGATTATGGGAAGGACGCCTGCATCATCAGAGAGGGGGACGTAGGCTCGCTGGTGTTCGTCATGGAAGGTGAGGACATCAGGGGTCTTTGACTCCGACGGGTCTCCATCTGCAGGTTTATTCAGGACTTTAACAGCAAAGCTGCTGGACCCCAGCTGTTTCTAAAAAGCTTCATCATTATTTTATTATTATTGATAAAGAAGCATTGATAACTGTCTTATTAATATTGTCCGTGTTTGTCTTCGAGCTTCTTCCTTCTTCTGTCTATCAAAAATGTCTGCATGAAGAAGAATATTGAAACAAACAGCTAAATCAGGAAAGAAAAAACATTTCATTGAAGTGAATGGAGTTTGGACGAAATCAGGGAAAGCCCCGCCTTCTCTGTAGCTCCGCCCTCTCTGCAATTCTGTAGCACCGCCCTCATTGGAACTCTGTCGCAACTTTGCTGTTAAATTTTTTTGTATAATCACAACTTTTTCTCAGTTAAATTCACAAATTGTTGAAAAATGGTGAATTTTACAATAAAAAGGGCTTTTTCCATATAATTTCAGAAAAAATTAACTTTTTGTCCCCAAAACAACAATTTTTTCTTGTAGGTATGCAAATTTTGAAAAAAAAATATTTTCCTTTTTTGTCCAGTTTTCCTTTTTCCATCCAACTTTTTATAAAAGTTGCATTTCTTTTTTCAGAATTGGAACTTTTTGATTTTAAAGTATTTTGTTGGACAATCAATTTTAAAAACAACCATTTTATAAAGCTACAATTTTAGGATGAAAAAAATGCATCAATTTTATATTAATGATCAATGATGATCAAAACTGATCAGTTTTGATTTTCTAACTGTTTAATTGTCGCTTTTTCCTCAAATCCCACATTTTTGTCATAAAATTACACTTTTTGTCAGAGTTACAGGTCACAGATGAGCTCAGCTCAGACGATTCTGAAGTTTTGTTTCTCTTCCTAAACTGAGTCCGATCCGGACCTGAACCGAACCAGGGTCAGGTCTACGTGGGGTCCAGGAGAGCAGGGGCCTGTCTCAGTTTCTGACCCAGGAGGAACAGTGTTGGTTCGGTCCTGGTCCTGGAACACTGGATCAGATCTACACCCTCACTGAGATCAAAGGAGTTTTTCCCACTGGTCCATGTGTGATTTGTGGACCGGGTCCCTCAGCGGTGTTCCAGGACTGTGGGGTACTGGGTCTGCTGGTACAGGTCACCCCTGGACCAACCACACTGGATCAGATTTGTTCCAGGTGGTAGTCGGACTCCACCAGGGCTGATCTTTGTCACAATTCTTCTCAGAACCTTTATGGGCAGAATTTCTAGGAGCAGGGAGGGTCTGAGTTGGTGACCTCAGGAAACCATCTCTGCTGTCTGTGGATGATGGTCCCGTTGGCCTCAACTCAATCTGAGACCATGGTCTATGGTCCATAGTCTATGGTCCAAAGACTATAGACTATGGTCCATAGACCATAGGCCATTGTCTATGGACCATAGTCTATAGACTATGGTCCATAGGCCATTGTCTATGGACCATAGTCTATGGTCCATAGACTGTAGTCTATGGACCATAGACCATGGACCATAGACCTACCCTAACCCTAACCCTATGGTCTATGGACCATGGAAATCGAGTCTCACGCCAGACTCTGTTCAAAAACAAACCAGTTTTAAATAGATGTGGTAATTAAGGCTGATAGTTTTAATGTAAAAGCTGACAGAGACATTTCTCACGTCGGCAGGACTGGCTCTTAAATTCAGCGTGGGTTTTATCATCTTCAACCTTTTACTTTGATATAAAAACCACCGGTTGTTTCACACCTGCTGCCTCTCACCAACCAGCCATCTGGAGGACTGTTGTTGAGTTCCTGCCACAGAGAAACAAATAAAGGGTCTAAATGACCTGAAGAGACAATGAAGAGACCTGAAGAGACCTGCAACCGCTGGCAGGTTTAACAGTCTTCTCTTAAAGGTCATGTGATGCCCAACGAGGGGGCGGAGTTACATCACTGCAGCTCATTTTATTAAAACATCTCAGGCCTGAACCAGGAGGATTCAGGATTCAGACATGAATCAACCAAAGCCGTCTGTGGTGCCGCTTCATCTGGCTGGAGGATTAATGATTCACATCCACAGGAACATGTATGTGAGCTACAGCTCCGTCTGTGGGAGGATCACGTGACCAAACGGGTCTCTTATGTAACACGCTGCCCTCAAACGCAGCAGCTCTCCGTGGAAACGGGTTAGGGTTAGGACCGGCCGGCTGATGGACTTCAGCTGCCTTTGTTCCACATCTTCTCGGTTCTCAGAGGACCATAAATGAAGATCGGACTTTAAACGTCTGCCCTAACGACGCTGAACGTTTCTGTGCTAAAAATGTCTGACAGTTATACAACTAAAGGTTGTGGATTTTGATCTTTGGTCCAGAGAAGACGCTGGTGGTTCTGGATGGTGTCCACATGTGTCTTCTTCTCTGATGGTCCAGCTTGAACCTGCATCAGTGGATTGTAGGAGAACTGTGTGGACAGACGGTTTCTGGAAGGGTTCCTGAGTCCATCAGGGATGTCCAGGAGACGATCATGTCTCCTGGAAGAGTTCCTGAGTCCATCAGGAATGTCCAGGAGACGATCATGTCTCCTGGAAGGGTTCCTGAGTCCATCAGGGATGTCCAGGAGACGATCATGTCTCCGGGAAGAGTTCCTGAGTCCATCAGGGATGTCCAGGAGATGATCATGTCTCCTGGAAGAGTTCCTGAGTCCATCAGGGATGTCCAGGAGACGATCATGTCTCCTAGAAGAGTTCCTGAGTCCATCAGGGATGTCCAGGAGACGATCATGTCTCCTAAAAGAGTTCCTGAGTCCATCAGGGATGTCCAGGAGACAATCATGTCTCGTGAAAGGGTTCCTGAGTCCATCAGGAATGTCCAGGAGATGATCATGTCTCCTGGAAGAGTTCCTGAGTCCATCAGGGATGTCCAGGAGACAATCAATGTCTCCTGGAAGGTTTCCTGAGTCCATCAGGGATTGTCCAGGAACGATCATGTCTCCTGGAAGGGTTCCGAGTCCATCAGGGATTGTCCAGGAGACGGGATCATGTCTCCTAGAAGAGGTCCTGAGTCGAGTCCATCAGGGATTAGTCAGGAGATAGATCATGTCTCCCTGGAAGGAGTCCTGAGTCCATCAGGGATGTCCAGGAGACGATCATGTCTCCTGGAAGAGTTCCTGAGTCCATCAGGGATGTCCAGGAGACGATCATGTCTCCTGGAAGAGTTCCTGAAGAGTTCCATCAGGTGTCCAGGAGATGATCTTTGTCCAGGGAGACGATCATGTCTCTGGAGAAATTGAGTTCCTGAGTCCATCAGGGATGTCCAGGAGACAACCATGTCTCCTGGAAGAGTTCCTGAGTCCATCAGGGATGTCCAGGAGACAACCATGTCTCCTGGAAGAGTTCCTGAGTTCCAGAGGATGTCAGGAGAAAACCAGGGACTCTGTCTCCTGGAGAGTTCCTGATCAGGTATGTCCAGAGACACATGTCTCCTGGAAAGAGTCCTGAGTCCATCAGGGATGTCCAGGAGACAACCATGTCTCCTGGAAGAGTTCCTGAGTCCATCAGGGATGTCCAGGAGACAACCATGTCTCCTGGAAGAGTTCCTGAGTCCATCAGGGATGTCCAGGAGACAACCATGTCTCCTGGAAGAGTTCCTGAAAAGAGGTTCCTGAGTCAACCAGTCTCCTGGATTCCTGTATGTCCAGGAGACAACCATGTCTCCTGGAAGAGTTCCTGAGTCCATCAGGGATGTCCAGGAGACAACCATGTCTCCTGGAAGAGTTCCTGAGTCCATCAGGTATGTCCAGGAGAAGATCATGTCTCCTGGAAGGGTTCCTGAGTCCATCAGGGATGTCCAGGAGACGATCATGTCTGAGGACCTGAAGGTCTCCTTCATCCAGTTCAGACCTTCAGCCTTTGAACTCAAAGACTCCTGATTCTCTGAACCTGTTGATGATGTCATGGTTATGGTCACATGACTGACCTGTTAATTAACCTCATTAGTTGTCAAATGTTCCTCCATCTGTTCCTGATCTGCTCCAGCCTTTAGTTGCTCCTGATCCAGATGTTTCCAGATGTGCTGCTGCATCAACGTCAGTATGAGGTGATACTTTAATGAAATGGTCAAACGTCTCGGTTTGACATCTAATATGTTCTTTATGTTCTGCTGGGAATAAAACATGACTTGATAAGATTTTACAATCATTGACCGTGTTTTTATAAATGTTTTACACAGCAAACCAACTTTGTGAGAACTGTGGTTTTTAGTTTTAAACCAGTCCAAGGTGAAGGTGGTTCCAGTCATGGCTGCCGTCCTCCTGGACCTTCTGGGTTGTTGTTCTACCAGACCAGTGGTGGTTTGGACCTACGGAGCTCTGAGACCTGACTGGACCTGAATTAGACCCAATGGACCCCTGAATGTACCCCCAACTGGACTGAAGAAATTAGGACCCAAACCTGGACCTGAACTTGAATTAGACCCAACTGGACCTGAATTAGACCTGGACCTGAATTACTGGACATTGGAATTAGACTTGGACTAATTAATGGACCTGAATTAGACCTGACCTGAATTAGACTCTATTGGACCTGAAATAGACTCTATTGGACCTGAAATAGACTCTACTAGACCTGAATTAGACCAAACTGGACCTTCTGGGTTGTTGTTCTACCAGATCAGTGGTGGTTTGAGTGGACCCATGGAGCTCCACGTCTGAGACCTGAATGGACCTGAATTAGACCCAACTGGACCTGAATTACACTCTACTGGACCTGAATTAGACCCAACTGGACCTGAATTAGACCCAACTGGACCTGAATTAGACCCAACTGGACCTGAATTAGACCTGACTGTACCTGAATTAGACCCAACTGGACCTGAATTAGACTCTACTGGACCTGAATTAGACTCTACTGGACCTGAACTAGACTTGACTGGACCTGAATTAGACCCAACTTGACCTGAATTAGACTCTACTGGACCTGAATTAGACCCAACCGGACCTGAATTAGACTCTACTGGACCTGAATTAGACTCTATTGGACCTGAAATAGACTCTACTAGACTGAATTAGACCAAACTGGACCTTCTGGGTGTTGTTCTACCAGATCAGTGGTGGTTTGAGTGGACCCATGGACCCCATGGAGCCACCCCTCAACCTGAAACTGGAATGGACCTGAATTAGACCCAACTGGACCTGAATTAGACCCAACTGGACCTTCTGGGTTGTTGTTCTACCAGATCAGTGGTGGTTTGGACTCACGGAGCTCCAGGTCCTGGATCCAGCCCTGCTGTTCACACCAGCGAGGGTCCTCAGATAACAGCTGCATGAATCCAATCCTCGGTTCAGTTTGGGGGTGGGGGTGGGGGGAGGATGGTAGATTAACGTAACGACTTCTGTCACAGGAAGAGGAAATGATTCCTAAAACCAGACCACATGTGTTCACGTTATGAAAATGAGGCTCATTAATTCTGTTTGGAAGAAGAAACAGACGCAGCAGTTTAGTCTCATTATGGAAAACACACACACCAAGCTGTGTGGTTGGCATGGAAACCTGTCAGCTGGTCACACGCGGCAAATAAATCCCATAATCAGTTTTTAATAAAATAAGAACCACGAAAGGAGGAAGTGAGGGAGGAGGAGCAAGACGAGGATGAAGAAAATGAAGGAATAAAACTGGTGAAAGAGAGAGAAGTAATAAGAGGACAGAAGCTCAGATTCTACTGGACCTTAATAAGACCTGACTGGACCTGAACTAGACCTAACTGGACCTGAATTAAACTCTACTGGACCTGAATTAAACTCTACTGGACCTGAATTAGACTCAACTGGACCTGAATTAGACCTGACTGGACCTGAATTAGACCTGACTGGACCTGAATTAAACTCTACTGGACCTGAGTTAGACTCTACTGGACCTGAATTAGACCTAACTGGACCTGAACTAGACCTGACTGGACCTGAATTAGACCTGACTGGACCTGAATTAGACCTGACTGGACCTGAACTAGACCTGACTGGACCTGAATTAAACTCTACTGGACCTGAATTAGACTCTACTGGACCTGAATTAGAAAACTTACTGGACCTGAACTAGACCTGACTGGACCTGAATTACACTCTACTGGACCTGAACTAGACCTGACTCTAACCTGGACCTGAACTGGACCTGACTGGACCTGACTGGACCTGAATTAGAACCTGACTCCTGACTGGACCTGAATTAAACTCTACTGGACCTGAACTAGACCTGACTGGACCTGACTGACCTATTAGACCTGAAGTAGACCTGACCTGGACCTGAATTAGGACCTCAACTGGACCTGAAATTAGACCTGACCCGACTGAATAAAGTCCCTACTGGACCTGAAATTAGACTCAATTGGACCTGAATTAGACCTGACTGAATTGAGACCTGAATTAATTAAAGTCTACTGGACCTGAATTAGGACTTTACTGACTTTACTGGACCTGAATTAGACCTGACAACCTGAATTAGACTACTGGACCTGAATTAGACCTGACTGGACCTGAATTAGACTCTACTGGACCTGAATTAGACCTGACTGGACCTGAAATTAAACTCTGGACCTGACCTGAATTAGGACCTGACCTTAGACCTGACTGGACCTGAATTAAACTCTACTGGACCTGAATTAGACCTGACTGGACCTGAATTAGACTACTGGACCTGAATTAGACCTGACTGGACCTGAATTAGACCCAACTAGACCTGAATTAGACCTGACTGGGCCTGAATTAAACTTTACTGGACCTGAATTAAACTTTACTGGACCTGAATTAAAGTCTACTAGACCTGAATTAGACCTGAGGACTGAATTAAACCTGACTGGACCTGAATTAACTTACTGGACCTGAATTAGACCTGACTGGACCTGAATTAAAGTCTACTGGACCTGAATTAGACTTTACTGGACCTGAATTAGACTTTACTGGACCTGAATTAGACTGTACTGGGCCTGAATTATGTTTCTTGTCAAATCACTACATTTACAATGGAAAATGCTTTTAATGTAAAGTTAAGACTTTATTTTAAAAATTGGAAAATGCAACCTTCTGTTCAAAAAATTAAATTTTTGTTGTAAAAATTTTGAATTTTACTAAATCAAACGTTTTTTGGCAAAACTATCAACTGTTTTCTAAAATTTTGACTTGAGTCTTTTTGCTCCGTTAGTTGAAAAAAAAATTATTTTTCATTTTAAAAGTGTGATTCTTTCTATGTTCCTTCCTTTGACCCTTCATCCCAGTCTTCCCAGTCTTCCCAGTCATCCCAGTCATCCAGGTCCTCCAGGTCCTGCTGGCTCACATCCTCACTGCAAGCTCTGCAGCCTGCAGTTCCCATGATGCTCCTGTCATGTGTCTGTGTCTCACCAGAGGGGAAGGTGGAGGTGACCAAAGAGGGGACGAAGCTGTGCACCATGGGAGCAGGAAAAGTGTTTGGTGAGCTGGCGATCCTCTACAACTGCACCAGGACCGCCACCGTCAGGAGTGAGTACACCAAGGAGTGAGCTAACTCTAACCACCCATCTAACCCTAACCCTAACCACCCATCTAACCATAACCACCCATCTAACCCAACCACCTAACCCTAACCCATCTAACCCTAACCACCCATCTAACCATAACCACCCATCTAACCCTAACCACCCATCTAACCACCATAACCACCCATCTAACCCTAACCCTAAATTAACCATCTAACCACCCACCATCTAACCCATAACCCTATAACCCTAACCAACCCCCATATAACCACCCAACCAACCCATCTAACCCTAACCCTAACCACCCATAACCAAAAACCACCACCATCTAACCCTAACCACCCATTAACCCACCACCATAACCCTAAACCAAACCCCCTATTTAACCCTAATAAACCACCCATCTAAACCCAACCCATAACCCTAACCACCCCATAACCCTAACCCTAACCACCCATCTAACCATAACCACCCATCTAACCCTAACCCTAACCACCCATTTAACAATAACCACCCATCTAAACCTAACCCTAATGGTTAGGGTTAGATGGGTGGTTAGGGCCTAACCACCCGTCTAACCCTAACCTTAATCTTAACCACCCATCTAACCCTAACCCTAATCATAACCACCCATCTAACCCTAATCTTAACCACCCATCTAACCCTAATCCTAACCACCCGTCTAACCCTAACCCTAATCCTAACCACCCATCTAACCCTAATCCTAACCACCCATCTAACCCTAATCTTAACCACCCATCTAACCCTAACCCTGCAGTCACACCTGGGGCTCCTTGTCACAAAGAGTTTTCTTCTTTTTTTTTAATTTGATTTATTTTCCTGCAAATCTACTCATTTATAGAGTAAACATTTATGAAGAAAGTTTAGGTTTTGAAAAGTAAGAATTGTGATTTTTTTTTTCACCTTACACCCAGATTCTTTTTCTGATAATTTGCTTGTTTATATAGAAAAACATGCAAAAGATTTTGATTGTTTTTATATATTTTTCTTCCAAAAGAAAAATAAACAGTTTCTTTTTTCAAATTTTCACATTTCATGCTGTAAGAATGTTTGATTTCAGAAAGCAAAAATGTATTTATTTTTACTTTTTCAAAAATGTTGATTTTTTTTTCTGGTGAATTTATACAGACAGAAGTTCTTATTTTTAATCTGTTCGTTAAAAAAAGTTTTTTTTTTAAGTCACATGTTTTAAACTCTCCTGATGGGCGTCTCACCAGCTGAACTCCCTCATGTCTCTGATCCAGAAACACTAAACCAGCGTCCAGGTGTCCAGTACGCCTCAGTAGCGCTGCTGCCTCAGACCGCCACCAGGGCGGCGCCACCAGGGCCGCGCCACCAGGGCGGCGCCACCGGGGCGGCACCACCGGGGCGGCACCACCAGGGCGGCGCCACCAGGGCGGCGCCACCAGGGCGGCGCCACCAGGCGCGCACCAGGGCGGCGCCACCGGGGGGCAGCGCCACCGGGGGGGCGCCACCGGGTCGGCGCCACCAGGGGGGCGGTGCCAAACTCACACTCAACATTTCTAAGCTTCTGTGTTCAGGGATCCTGGAGACACGGAGGTCTAGATCCTGGAGCTGGTCTGGATCAGCCCCCCAGAACCAGAACCAGAGCTCCAGCGGTCAGTCCAGGGAGCTGATCTGAGATCAGGTCCAGACTTTGGTCGGTTCTTCCTAAGAGGGCGCTCACGCTGCAGCAGTTGCCAGGCAACACTGGTTAATGAGCGGAGTTTTGGCAGCTGCTTGTTTCTTGGCAACAGCTTTGGGTTGGACAGCGGGACGTCCTTGGACCGATACGTGGACCTGTCGGACCGATACGTGCCTGGGACCGAGACGTGGACGTGGACGATACGTGGACCTGTCGGACCGATACGTGGACCTGTCGGACCGATACGTGGACCTGTCGGACCGATGCGTGGACCGATACCTGTCGGACCGATACGTGACCTGTGACCTCGGACCGATACGTGGACCTGTCGGACCGATGGGACGATGCGTGGACCTGTCGGACCGATACGTGGACCTGTCGGACCGATACGTGGACCTGTGGACCGATAAGTGGACCTGGGGACCGATACGTGGACCTGTCGGACCGATCGGACCGATACGTGACCGACGTGGACCTCGGACCGATCGTGGACCTGTCGGACCGATACGTGGACCGACCGATACGTGACCTGTCGGACCGATACGTGGACCTGTCGGACCGATCGGACGATGGACCTGTGGACCTGTCGGACCGATACCGTGGACCGATACGTGACCTGTCGGACCGATACGTGGACCTGTCGGACGACGTGGACGTGGAACCGATGTGACGTGACCGATGTGGACTGTCGGACCGATGCGTGGACCTGTGGACCTGTCGGACCGATACGTGGACCTGTCGGACCGATACGTGGACCGTCGGGACCGATGTGGACCTGTCGGACCGATACGTGGACCTGTCGGACCGATGCGTGGACCTGTCGGACCGATACGTGGACCTGTCGGACCGATCGGACCGATACGTGGACCTGTCGGACCGATACGTGGACCTGTCGGACCGATACGTGGACCTGGATCGGACCGATACGTGGACCTGGACCTACGGACCTGGACGGGACCGATACGTGGACCTGTCGGACCGATACGTGACCTGTCGGACCGATGTGGACCTGTCGGACCGATACGTGGACCTGTCGGACCGATCGGACCGATACGTGGACCTGTCGGACCGATACGTGGACCTGTCGGACCGATGCGTGGACCTGTCGGACCGATACGTGGACCTGTCGGACCGATACGTGGACCTGTCGGACCGATGCGCGGACCTGTCGGACCGATACGTGGACCTGTCGGACCGATCGGACCGATACGTGGACCTGTCGGACCGATACGTGGACCTGTCGGACCGATGCGTGGACCTGTCGGACCGATACGTGGACCTGTCGGACCGATCGGACCGATACGTGGACCTGTCGGACCGACAGAGCTGATCTGGAGGTGGGTTCATCTCAGCAGGAACCAAGATCAAACCGAGGAGGAGGTTAGTTGTTTCTGGAGGGACGGATTTAAACGTTACAATCAGCCTCAGGAACAAACACTTGTTGCCATGGTGACCACAGAAAGCTTCCAGCTCCACCTACTCATTCGTGCATCTGGTTCTGGTTCTGGTTCTGGTTCTGATCTCTGACATGTTCACTCAGACATGGAGACCAACAGCTCACTTGTCCACTCTCGCTCCGCCCCTTATCCGCTGAGGCTCCGCCCCTGATCCACTCATGCCCCGCCCTCAGATGTCTTTGATGCCTCCAACATGTGAAACTGGGAGAGAAGTAAAACCAGTTAAAACCAGTCCACTGCAGCTCATTAAAAAGTCTCTACGTCTCCATGGCAGCTGCAGATGGCTTGTAACTATGGCAACCCGTTGTATCCAAGCACCTGGATGATGGGATGTCAGACTTCAGACGTGTGTTCAATCCTGCTGCAACAAACACGTGTTAATCCTGGTTTGATTCCAGACACCAGAAATGTTCCACAGCTGTTCCTGACGAGCGTTAACGAGCGTTAACATTTAAACTTTAACGTCTCATCACATCTGCAGCAAATCAAGAATTAAAAATCCTAAATCAATTAACCTGATCCAGACCAACAACTCAAGATCAACAAATCCAGATAATCTGACTTCCTGCAGGTCTGCAGCTTTGGGTTTTAGTCCTGGATTTGTTGATCTGGACTTCAACTAGTTAACTAGTTAATCTGATTATTAATGAAAATGTGTTCATCTTGTTTTAATGACCTGGATGTGTTTATCTGGATTTAATTATTTGGATCAGTTAATCTGGATAAAACAGCTGGAAAACAGCTGGATCAGAAGTTAATTTCAAAATCAGATCATCCATATTTGTTCTAGAATTTAACAGCTGCATTTGTTGATCTAGATTAATCTAGATTGTTTTTGTTAATTTTAATTTGTTGACCTGGACTTGTGAATCAGGATTATCTAATCTGGGTTTGTTGAACTTGATTTCTTGAACAAATCCTGATGAAACCTGATGAACAAGTCTGGATGAGCTGAGACCTCCAGCTCTGCAAATCTGGATAAACAAATCCAGATCAGTAAATCCAGATCAGTCAATCCAGATCAGTAAATCCAGATCAGTAAATCCAGATCAGTCAATCCAGATCAGTAAATCCGGATCAGTAAATCCAGATCAGTCAATCCAGATCAGTAAATCATCAGTAAATCCAGATCAGTAAATCCAGATCAGTCAATCAGATCAGATCCAGATCAGTCAATCAGATCAGATCCAGATCAGTAAATCCAGATCAGTAAATCCAGATCAGTAAATCCAGATCAGTAAATCCAGGATCAGTAAATCCAGATCAGTAAATCCAGATCAGTCAATCCAGATCAGTCAATCCAGATCAGTCAATCCAGATCAGTCAATCCAGATCAGTAAATCCAGATCAGTCAATCCAGATCAGTCAATCCAGATCAGTCAATCCAGATCAGTCAATCCAGATCAGTCAATCCAGATCAGTCAATCCAGATCAGTCAATCCAGATCAGTCAGAAGAATATGATCATTAGTTTGATCTGTTAATGCTGTCAAAGAGCTCGTCTGATTGGCTGCTTCATGTTGCTAAGCAGCAGATTTAAAGTGTCCAGATAAAGTGTGTTTGTCTGTTTTTGAGACTTAGATGACGGTCAGGTGAGGGCTGATGGTAAACCTGAGTGTTTCCATGGTAACAGCAGTGAGTGGTGTCTCAGGTGTTTCAGGTTGTGCTGGGCGTGTCTTCCAGCTCTGACTCAGGTGAAGCTGTCTCAGGTGTTTCAGGTTGTGCTGGGCGTGTCTTCCAGCTCTGACTCAGGTGAAGCTGTCTCAGGTGTTTCAGGTTGTGCTGGGCGTGTCTTCCAGCTCTGACTCAGGTGAAGCTGTGGGCCATCGACCGTCAGAGCTTCCAGACCATCATGATGAGGACCGGACTCATCAAACACGCCGAGTACATGGACTTCCTGAAGAGGTGACGCCGACCGACCGTGCACCTGCTGAGCTGAGGACTGAAACAACAGCCTCACCTGAAAGTCACCTGACTTTCAGAGAAAACAGGAGATAAAGTTGATTCTGTGAAAAACATCCAGATCGTTTGTTTCTTCATCTGATGAGTTTCAAACGTCCGTCAACACTTTCATTCATTTATCGTGTTTTCAGCGTTCCCACCTTCCAGAGTCTTCCAGAGGAAACTCTCAGCAAACTGGCGGACGTCATGGAGGAGGTGAGTCCTTCACGCTGATGTCAGACAGGTGAGGCGGTGAACCGTCCAATCACACGCTCTCGTCTGTCTTCAGACTCATTACGACGACGGCGAGTACATCGTCAGGCAGGGGGCGCCGGGAGACACCTTCTTCATCATCAGTAAGGGGAAGGTCAGTACCTTCATCGCTCGTCTGCTGGCTCCGCCTCCATCTTCTATTAACCACGCCTCCTCCCCTCTGACAGGTGAACGTGACCCAGGGGGATTCAGCCAATCAGGGGCCGGTACACCTGCGGGAGCTGTCCAGAGGGGACTGGTTTGGAGAGAGAGCGCTGCAGGGGTGAGTCAACATCTGGAACCTGGTTTGTCCTGGTGGCAGATGTTTGATTGACAGCTCGTCACTCATGTTTGTGAGGACCAGCTGGTGTTTGTAGTTCTGTCAACAAACTGGAAAAGTCCAGTTCAGCTGCGTTCCAGGATCGAACCTTTGATCCGGTGTGGCGCGAGACCACAGCCATGTTGGCCACATGCTAACTTAGCCACATGCTAATAGCCACATGCTAATAAGCCACATACTAAGTCACATGCTAATTTAGCCACATACTAAGCCACATAATAACTTAGCCGCATGCTAATTTAGCCACCATACTAAGCCACATGCTAACTCAGCCACATGCTGGTTTAGCCACATGCTAAGCCATGTGCTAACTTATCCACATGCTGATTTAGCCACATACTAAGCCACATGCTAACTCAGCCACATGCCTGTTTAGCCACATGCTAACCCAGGAACCAGCAGTTTTGTCCTGTTGTTGCTGTTCTGAATGAGCAACATTAGTTTTCTTGATTCAGTTCCGTAAATACATGATTAAAGTTTAAACATAAGTAAAGAAATACCAGACGGACAATAAACAAATTAAATTCATGGTCAGATTTATTAAAATTGTTTAAATGCATTTGTTGCCTCATTTATGCGTGGTGCCGTGATGCTACTGTCGTAAGCAAACACTGCTCACCGCTGGCAGAGTTTATGATCGTGAAGTGCCGTCCTTTCTACTTGCCCAGGGAGATAAGTTCGATTTTGCTGGTCGCTACTTACATACCCCCAACTGGCAACAGCAGCGATAGAAAGGCAGCGCTGAATGAACTGTACCAGGCCATCAGTGAGCAACAAACAGCACATCCGGACGGTTTCATCATTCTCGCAGGGGATTTTAATCATGCTGACATTAAGACTGTTCTTCCAAAATTTCATCAACATGTTCACTTTCCAACAAGAGGTGACAACACTTTGGACGTTGTTTACACTCAGAACAAAGGGGCGTACAAAGCTACCCCCCTCCCCCACATCGGCGCCTCTGATCACCTCACTGTTATGCTAATGCCAGCATACAGACAGAGTGTGAAAATCAACAAACCAACTCCAAAAAAGGTGAGAATATGGCCAGAGGGAGCCACTTCGGCCCTCCAAGACTGCTTCGATACAACAGACTGGGAGATGTTTAAAGGGGCAGCCACCTACAACAACAACACAGACATTGGGGAGTACGCAGACACTGTGACTTCATACATTAACAAATGCATTGATGATGTGACCCACATGAAGAGCATCACCACTCGAGCTAACCAGAAGCCATGGCTGACCGGGGACGTCCACAAGCTGCTGAAAGCCAGAGACAAGGCCTTCAGAGCTGGGGACGAACCAGGCCTGAGAAAAGCGAGAGCCAACCTGTCCCGTGGCATCAGGAAAGCAAAAAAGGACTACACACACAAGATCACCACCCACTTCAAAGATAGCAAAGATGCACGCAGCCTATGGCAAGGCATCCAGGCCATCACAGACTACAAGCCTATGGCGCGGAGCTGTGAGAGCGACACCACCCTGCTCAACAACCTGAACAGCTTCTATGCACGCTTTGAAGCACAGAACAACACCCGCCCACAGAAAACACCACCACCTCCGCATGAACAGCCCCTATGCCTGTCTGCTGCCAGCGTGAAGAAGACACTCTCCACCATTAACATCCGTAAAGCAGCGGGTCCGGACAACATCCCAGGCAGGGTGCTGAAAGACTGCGCAGAGGAGCTGAAGGATGTCTTCACAGACATCTTCAACCTATCACTGGGGCAAGCCATTGTCCCATCATGCTTCAAAACTGCCACCATCATACCTGTGCCAAAGAAATCATCCCCATCCTGCTTCAACGACTACCGTCCTGTGGCACTGACACCAATCATCATGAAGTGCTTTGAACGTCTAGTCATGTCTCACATCAAAGCCACCCTGCCCCCCACCCTGGACCCACACCAATTTGCATATAGAGCAAAACGGTCTACAGAGGATGCAATCTCCTCCGCCCTCCACCCTGCTCTCACTCACCTGGACAAGAAAGACTCATATGTGAGAATGCTGTTCATAGACTTCAGTTCAGCATTCAATACCATAATCCCACAGCAACTCATCAGCAAACTGGACAAACTGGGCCTCAGCACCTCCCTCTGCAACTGGCTGCTGGATTTCCTCAGCCAGAGGCCTCAAGCGGTGCGTGTTGGCAACAACACCTCAAGCAACATCACCCTGAGCACAGGGGCTCCACAAGGCTGTGTGCTCAGTCCGCTGCTCTTCACCCTGCTGACACATGACTGCACACCCACCCACAGCTCCAACCACCTTGTGAAGTTTGCGGACGACACAACACTAGTGGGTCTCATCACCAAGGGAGATGAGACCCACTACAGGGAGGAGGTTGAGCTCCTGACCAGGTGGTGCAAAGACAACAATCTCCTGCTGAACGTCAGCAAAACAAAAGAGATTGTTGTCAACTTCCAGAGAGGCCACACTCAACACCACCCACTGACCATTGATGGTGCTGCAGTGGAGAGGGTGAGCAGCACCAAGTTCCTGGGGGTGCATATCAGTGAGGACCTCTCTTGGACCACCAACACTGCATCACTGGCCAAGAAAGCTCAGCAGCGCCTCTACTTCCTGCGCAAACTCAAGCGGTCAAGTGCTCCACCATCCATCATGACCACATTCTACAGAGGAACCATAGAGAGCATCCTCTCCAGCTGCATCACTGTGTGGGGTGGGAGCTGCACAGACTACAGCAGAAAAACTCTCCAACGCATAGTGAGAACAGCTGAGAGGATAATTGGTGCATCACTCCCTTCTCTGAAGGACATATACACCACCCGCCTAACCCGCAAAGCGCTCACTATTGTGAGCAATGCAAGCCACCCCGCACACAACCTCTTCAACCTCCTGCCTTCTGGCAAGAGGTACAGGAGCCTCAGCTCCCGCACTACCAGACTTACCAACAGCTTCATCCACCAGGCTGTGAGACTGCTGAACTCTCTCCCCTCCCTATCCCCAGCCTCTGCCAACAGAGCCACCAAACTGGCTGGTGTCTAGAACCTGCCCCCCCCCCCCCCCCCCTCAGGAATGTTATTTGCACTATGGAAACTGCACATATCTTCATCCATAATATTAAATCATTACTGACTCTTGCACTACAACATACATTACCTCACAGTACACTACTTCTAGTATTGGGTTTTAGTATTAATGTTAATATCAGTTTTGTACTAGGAAAAGTATAAGCCTTACACCTTATTTATTATTGCCTTAGTTCTGTTTTTATGTTTATGTTTACGTTTTGTCTTATGTCCTGCTGTGCCTGTGCACTTTATTGTTGTCCTGTCCTGTTACTTGTCTGCATGGGATAGTGAGAAACGCAATTTCGATTCCTTTGTATGTATAGCACATGTGAAAGAATTGACAAATAAAACTGACTTTGACTTTGACTTTGATTTATTTGCAAATAAAAAAACACATTTTTATTCTAATTATCACTTTTTTCTTTACATTTCTATTGTTTCCTTTTTTCTATTTTCATTTAGTAAATAAAAAAACAAATGAGAAGAAGATAAATTATTTACAAGAAGAAAGTAAAAAAAGGATATTTTTATTGTCAAAATTAAAATTCCTTTAAAAATTAAAAATAAACGTTTCTATTGATTTTTATTGAATGTATTTTTTTACAGCTGTATTTTATTATTTTTATTTACCGTGTTCTCAGCGGTCTGATCTGCTGTCTCTCAGCAGGTCGGTGGTTTGATTCCATCAGACCGTCAGCTGAGTCAGACTCATCTTTATTTATATGCTGCTTTACTTCTTTTATTTGATTTTATCGGCTGTGTGTCTCCACAGGGAGGATGTGAGAACAGCCAACGTCGTTGCCGCGGAGACCGTCATCTGTCTGGTCATTGATCGAGAGTAAGTGGTCACATGACCGCAGGTGAACTCTGAACCCTCCCCCTCCTCTGAAGCACAGGTCCAGGTCTGAACACAGATCCAGGTCCAGGTCTGAACACAGGTCCTGGTCCAGGTCTGAACACAGGTCCAGGTCTGAACACAGGTCCAGGTCCAGGTCTGAACGCAGGTCCAGGTCTGAACACAGGTCCAGGTCCGAACACAGGTCCAGGTCCAGGTCTGCACACAGGTCCAGGTCCAGGTCTGAACACAGGTCCAGGTCCAGGTCTGAACGCAGGTCCAGGTCCAGGTCTGAACACAGGTCCAGGTCCAGGTCTGAACACAGGTCCAGGTCCAGGTCTGAACGCAGGTCCAGGTCTGAACGCAGGTCCAGGTCCAGGTCTGAACACAGGTCCAGGTCCGAACACAGGTCCAGGTCCAGGTCTGCACACAGGTCCAGGTCCAGGTCTGAACACAGGTCCAGGTCCAGGTCTGAACACAGGTCCAGGTCCAGGTCTGCACACAGGTCCAGGTCCAGGTCTGAACACAGGTCCAGGTCTGAACACAGGTCCAGGTCCAGGTCTGAACACAGGTCCAGGTCCAGGTCCCGGTCCAGGTCCTGAACACAGGTCCAGGTCTGAACACAGGTCCAGGTCTGAACACAGGTCCACAGGTCCAGGTCCAGGTCCAGGTGAACACAGGTCCAGGTCCAGGTCTGAACAGGTCCAGGTCCAGGTCCAGGTCCAGGTCTGAACACAGGTCCAGGTCCTGAACACAGGTCCAGTCCAGGTCTGAACACAGGTCCAGGTCTGAACACAGGTCCAGGTCCAGGTCTGAACACAGGTCCAGGTCCAGGTCCAGGTCACAGGTCCAGGTCCAGGTCTGAACACAGGTCCAGGTCCAGAGTCCAGGTCCAGTCTGAACACAGGTCCAGGTCCAGGTCCAGGTCTACACACAGGTCCAGGTCTGAACACAGGTCCAGGTCCAGGTCTGAACACAGGTCCAGGTCTGGACAGGTCCAGGTCCAGGTCTGAACAGGTCCAGGTCCAGGAACACAGGTCCAGGTCCAGGTCTGAACAGGTCAGGTCCAGGTCCAGTCCAGGTCAGGTCCAAGGTCCATGCACACAGGGTCTGCACAGGTCCAGCCAGGTCTGAACACAGGTCCAGGTCCAGGTCTGAACAGGGTCCAGGTCCAGGTCTGCACACAGGTCCAGGTCCAGGTCCACAGGTCCAGGTCTGAACACAGGTCCAGGTCCAGGTCCATGAACACAGGTCCAGGTCCAGGTCTGAACAGGTCCAGGTCCAGGTCCAGGTCTGAACACAGGTCCAGGTCCAGGTCTGAACACAGGTCCAGGTCCAGGTCTGAACACAGGTCCAGGTCCAGAACACAGGTCCAGGTCCAGGTGAACACAGGTCCAGGTCCAGGTCTGAACACAGGTCCAGGTCCAGGTCTGAACACAGGTCCAGGTCCAGGTCCAGGTCTGAACACAGGTCAGGTCCAGGTCTGAACACAGGTCCAGGTCCAGGTCTGAACACAGGTCCAGGTCTGAACGCAGGTCCAGGTCCAGGTCTGAACACAGGTCCAGGTCCAGGTCTGAACACAGGTCCAGGTCCAGGTCTGAACACAGGTCCAGGTCCAGGTCCAGGTCTGAACACAGGTCCAGGTCCAGGTCCAGGTCTGCAAACAGGTCCAGGTCCAGGTCTGAACACAGGTCCAGGTCCAGGTCTGAACACAGGTCCAGGTCCAGGTCTGAACACAGGTCCAGGTCCAGGTCCAGTCTGAACACAGGTCCAGGTCCAGGTCTGCACACAGGTCCCAGGTCCACACAAGGTCCAGGTCCAGTCTGAACACAGGTCCAGGTCCAGGTCTGAACACAGGTCCAGGTCCAGGTCCAAGGTCCAGGTCCAGGTGAACACAGGTCCAGGTCCAGGTCTGAACACAGGTCCAGGTCCAGGTCTGAACACAGGTCCAGGTCCAGGTCTGAACACAGGTCCAGGTCCAGGTCCAGGTGAACACAGGTCCAGGTCCAGGTCTGAACACAGGTCCAGGTCCAGGTCTGAACACAGGTCCAAGGTCCAGGTCTGAACACAGGTCCAGGTCCAGGTCTGAACACAGGTCCAGGTCCAGGTCCAGACAGGTCCAGGTCCAGGTCTGAACACAGGTCCAGGTCCAGGTCTGAACGCAGGTCCAGGTCCAGGTCTGAACACAGGTCCAGGTCTGAACACAGGTCCAGTCGTCTGAACACAGGTCCAGGTCCAGGTCTGAACACAGGTCCAGGTCCAGGTCTGAACACAGGTCCAGGTCCAGGTCCAGGTCTGCACACAGGTCCAGGTCCAGGTCCAGGTCCAGGTCCAACACAGTCAGGTCCAGGTCCTGAACGGTCCAGGTCTGAACACAGGTCCAGGTCCAGGTCCAGGTCCAGGTCCAGACAGGTCCAGGTCCAGGTCTGAACACAGGTCCAGGTCCAGGTCTGAACACAGGTCCAGGTCCAGGTCTGAACACAGGTCCAGGTCTGCAGACAGGTCCAGGTCCAGATCTACACACAGGTCCAGGTCCAGGTCTGAACACAGGTCCAGTCCAGGTCTGAACACAGGTCCAGGTCTGAACACAGGTCCAGGTCCAGGTCTGAACGCAGGTCCAGGTCCAGGTCTACACACAGGTCCAGGTCCAGGTCTGAACACAGGTCCAGGTCCAGGTCTGAACACAGGTCCAGGTCCAGGTCTGCACACAGGTCAGGTCCAGGTCTGAACACAGGTCCAGGTCCAGGTCTGCAGAACGCAGGTCCAGGTCCAGGTCTGAACACAGGTCCAGGTCCAGGTCTGAACACAGGTCCAGGTCTGCACACAGGTCCAGGTCTGGGTCCAGGTCCAGGTCCAGGTCTGAACACAGGTCCAGGTCCAGGTCCAGGTCCAGGTCTGAACACAGGTCCAGGTCCAGGTCTGAACACAGGTCCAGGTCCAGGTCTGAACACAGGTCCAGGTCCAGGTCTGAACACAGGTCCAGGTCCAGGTCTGCAGACAGGTCCAGGTCCAGGTCTGCACACAGGTCCAGGTCTGAACAGGTCCAGGTCCAGGTCCAGGTCTGAACACAGGTCCAGGTCCAGGTCTGAACACAGGTCAGGTCCAGGTCCAGGTCTGAACACAGGTCAGGTCCAGGTCCAGGTCTGAACACAGGTCCAGGTCCACAGGTCCAGGTCTGAACACAGGTCCAGGTCCAGGTCTGAACACACAGGTCCAGGTCCAGGTCTGAACACAGGTCCAGGTCCAGGTCTGAACACAGGTCCAGGTCCAGGTCTGCACACAGGTCCAGGTCTGAACACAGGTCCAGGTCCAGGTCTTCACACAGGTCCAGGTCTGAACACAGGTCCAGGTCCAGGTCTGAACACAGGTCCAGGTCCAGGTCTGAACACAGGTCCAGGTCCAGGTCTGCACACAGGTCCAGGTCCAGGTCTGAACACAGGTCCAGGTCCAGGTCTGAACACAGGTCCAGGTCCAGGTCGAACACAGGTCCAGGTCCAGGTCTGCACACAGGTCCAGGTCCAGGTCTGAACACAGGTCCAGGTCCAGGTCTGAACACAGGTCCAGGTCTGAACACAGGTCCAGGTCTGAACACAGGTCCAGGTCCAGGTCCAGGTCCAGGTCTGAACACAGGTCCAGGTCCAGGTCGAACACAGGTCCAGGTCCAGGTCCAGGTGAACACAGGTCCAGGTCCAGGTCTGAACACAGGTCCAGGTCCAGGTCCACAGGTCCAGGTCTGACACAGGTCCAGGTCAGGTCCAGGTCTGAACACAGGTCCAGGTCCAGGTCTGAACACAGGTCCAGGTCTGAACACAGGTCCAGGTCCAGGTCCAGAACACAGGTCCAGGTCTGAACACAGGTCCAGGTCTGAACACAGGTCCAGGTCTGAACACAGGTCAGGTCCAGGTCCAGGTCCAGGTCCAGGTCTGAACACAGGTCCAGGTCTGAACACAGGTCCAGGTCCAGGTCTGAACACAGGTCCAGGTCCAGGTCCAGGTCCAGGTGGAAACACAGGTCCAGGTCTGAACGCAGTCCAGGTCCAGGTCCATCCACACAGGTCCAGGTCCAGGTCTGAACACAGGTCCAGGTCCAGGTCCACACAGGTCCAGGTCCAGGTCCAGGTCTGAACACAGGTCCAGGTCCAACAGGTCCGGTCAGGTCCAGGTCTGAACACAGGTCCAGGTCCAGGTCTGAACACAGGTCCAGGTCCAGGTCTGAACACAGGTCCAGGTCCAGGTCTGAACACAGGTCCAGGTCTGAACACAGGTCCAGGTCCAGGTCCAGGTCCAGGTCTGACACAGGTCCAGGTCTGAACAGGTCCAGGTCAGGTCCAGGTCTGCACACAGGTCAGGTCTGCAGGTCCAGGTCCAGCAGGTCCAGGTCCAGGTCTGAACACAGGTCCAGGTCCAGGTCTGAACACAGATCCAGGTCCAGGTCTGAACACAGGTCCAGGTCCAGGTCTGCACACAGGTCCAGGTCTGAACGCAGGTCCAGGTCCAGGTCTGCAGACAGGTCCAGGTCTGAACACAGGTCCAGGTCCAGGTCTGCACACAGGTCCAGGTCTGAACGCAGGTCCAGGTCCAGGTCCAGGTCTGCAGACAGGTCCAGGTCTGAACACAGATCCAGGTCCAGGTCTGAACACAGATCCAGGTCCAGGTCTGAACACAGGTCCAAGTCTGAACGCAGGTCCAGGTCCAGGTCTGCAGACAGGTCCAGGTCTGAACACAGGTCCAGGTCCAGGTCTGCAGACAGGTCCAGGTCTACACACAGGTCCAGGTCCAGGTCTGCAGACAGGTCCAGGTCTGAACACAGGTCCAGGTCCAGGTCTGCACACAGGTCCAGGTCTGCACACAGGTCCAGGTCCAGGTCCAGGTCCAGGTCTGAACACAGGTCCAGGTCCAGGTCTGAACACAGATCCAGGTCCAGGTCTGCACACAGGTCCAGGTCTGCACACAGGTCCAGGTCAGGTCCAGGTCCAGGTCCAGGTCTGAACACAGGTCCAGGTCCAGGTCTGACACAGGTCCAGGTCCACACAGGTCAGGTTGCACACAGGTCCAGGTCCAGGTCCAGGTCCAGGTCCAGGTCTGAACACAGGTCCAGGTCTGATCCAGGTCCAGGTCCAGAACACAGGTCCAGGTCCAGGTCCAACACAGGTCCAGGTCTGAACACAGGTCCAGGTCTGAACACAGGTCAGGTCCAGGTCCAGGTCTGCACACAGGTCCAGGTCCAGGTCTGAACACAGGTCCAGGTCCAGGTCTGAACACAGGTCCAGGTCTGAACGCAGGTCCAGGTCCAGGTCTCACATTCCAGCAAAGTCAACAACCAGAATCAGATCCAGAGGCTCCTGATCCAGAACGAGTCAGTCTCAACTACAAACCAATCTGGTGTCTAAACAACCCTGAGTCAGGACCTGGACCTGGAGACCTGGAGACCTGGAGACCTGGAGACCTGGAGACCTGGACCTGACCTGGAGACCTGGAGACTGCAGACCTGGAGACCTGGAGAGGAGACCTGGATGGAGACATGGAGACTGGAGACCTGGAGACCTGGAGACCTGGAGACCTGGACCTGACCTGAGACCTGGAGACCTGGAGACCTGGAGACCTGGACCTGGAGACCTGGAGACCTGAGACCTGGAGACCTGGAGACCTGGAGACCTGGAGACCTGGAGACCTGGAGACCTGGAGACCTGGAGACCTGGAGACCTGGAGACCTGGAGACCTGGAGACCTGGACCTGGAGACCTGGAGACCAGACCTGGAGACCTGGAGACCTGCAGACCTGACCTGAGACCTGATGGAGACATGGAGACCTGCAGACCTGAGACCTGGAGACCTGCAGACCTGAGACAGAGACCTGGAGACCTGGAGACCAGCAGACCTGGACCTGGAGACCTGGAGACCTGGAGACCTGGAGACCTGGAGACCTGGAGACCTGGAGACCTGGAGACCTGGAGACCTGGAGACCTGGAGACCAGCAGACCTGGAGACCTGGAGACCTGGAGACCTGGAGACCTGCAGACCTGGAGACCTGGAGACCTGAGACCTGGAGACCTGGAGACCTGGAGACCTGGAGACCTGGAGACCTGGAGACCTGGAGACCTGCAGACCTGGAGACCTGGAGACCTGGATCAGACCTGCAGACCTGGAGACCTGGAGACCTGGAGACATGGAGACCTGGAGACCTGGAGACATGGAGACCAGCAGACCTGGAGACCTGGAGACCTGGAGACCTGGAGACCTGGAGACATGGAGACCTGGAGACCTGGAGACCTGGAGACCTGGAGACCTGGAGACCTGGAGACCTGGAGACCTGGAGACCTGGAGACCTGGAGACCTGGAGACAGACCTGCAGACCTGGAGACCTGGAGACAGAGACCTGGAGACCTGGAGACCTGGAGACCTGGAGAGACAGACTGGAGACCTGGAGACCTGGAGACCTGGAGACCTGGAGAGACCTGGAGACCTGGAGACCTGCAGACCTGGAGACCTGGAGACCTGGAGACCTGGAGACCTGGAGACCTGGAGACCTGGAGACCTGGAGACCTGGAGACAGACCTGCAGACCTGGAGACCTGGAGGAGACCTGGAGACCTGGAGACCTGGAGACCTGGAGACCTGGAGACCTGGAGACCTGCAGACCTGGAGACCTGGAGACCTGGAGACCTGGAGACCTGGAGACCTGCAGACCTGGAGACCTGGAGACCTGGAGACCTGGAGACCTGGAGACCTGGAGACCTGGAGACCTGGAGACCTGGAGACCTGGAGACCTGGAGACATGGAGACCAGGAGACCTGGAGACCTGGAGACCTGGAGACCTGGAGACCTGGAGACCTGGAGACATGGAGACCTGCAGACCTGGAGACCTGGAGACCTGGAGACCTGGAGACCTGGAGACCTGGAGACATGGAGACCTGGAGACCTGGAGACATGCAGACCTGGAGACCTGGAGACCTGGAGACCTGGAGACCAGCAGACCTGGAGACCTGGAGACCTGGAGACCTGGAGACCTGGAGACATGGAGACCTGGAGACATGGAGACCTGGAGACCTGGAGACCTGGAGACCTGGAGACCTGGAGACCTGGAGACCTGGAGACCTGGAGACCTGGAGACCTGGAGACCTGGAGACCTGGAGACCTGGAGACCTGGACCTGACCATGGAGACCTGGAGACCTGGAGACCTGGAGACCTGGAGACCTGGAGACCTGGAGACCTGGAGACCTGGAGACCTGGAGGGAGACCTGGAGACCTGACCTGCAGACATGGAGACCTGGAGACCAGCAGACCTGGAGACATGGAGACCTGGAGACCTGGAGACCAGCAGACCTGCAGACCTGGAGACCTGGAGACCTGGAGACCAGAGACCTGGACCTGGAGACCAGCAGACCTGGAGACAGACCTGGAGACCTGGAGACCAGCAGACCTGGAGACATGGAGACCTGGAGACCTGGAGACCTGGAGACCTGCAGACCTGGAGACCTGGAGACCTGCAGACCTGCAGACCTGCAGACCTGTAGACCAGGAGACCTGGAGACCTGCAGACCTGCAGACCTGTAGACCAGGAGACCTGCAGACCTGCAGACCTGGAGACCTGCAGACCTGGAGACCTGGACACCAACAGACCTGGAGACCTGGAAACCTGCAGACCTGGAGACCTGGAGACCTGGAGACCTGCAGACCTGGACACCAACAGACCTGGAGACCTGCAGACCTGCAGACCTCATGAGCAGAGCCTGAGGTCCAAAATAAAGAGCTGAAGGAGACAGAAATGAAGGACGTCCTGCAGAAGACATCAGATGCAGCTCAGTAGGGTTAGCCTAACCCTAACCGTCCAGTCAGGTTCAACCTGAAACCAGGAAGGAAACGACTACATTTAGAAATGAGGAATCTTTCAGGGCAGATGTTTCTGTTCCAGGTGTGACAGATGTCCAGGTGACTGATGCAGATGTTCTCTCCTCAGCTCCTTCAAGCATCTGATTGGTGGACTGGAGGACGTGTCTAATAAAGCCTACGAGGACGTCGAAGCCAAAGTCAGGTGGGTGTCCTTCAACTCAGACTGAGTCTGGACTGAGTCCTACAGGTGCTAACAGGTGGCTAACAGGTGGCTAACTGGTGGCTAACTGGTGATGATTGGTGGCTAACAGGTGGATGACTGGTGGCTAACAGGTGGCTAACTGGTGGCTAACTGGTGATGATTGGTGGCTAACAGGTGGATGACTGGTGGCTAACAGGTGGCTAACTGGTGGCTAACTGGTGGCTAACTGGTGATGATTGGTGGCTAACAGGTGGATGACTGGTGGCTAACAGGTGGCTAACTGGTGGCTAACTGGTGGCTAACTGGTGATGATTGGTGGCTAACAGGTGGATGACTGGTGGCTAACAGGTGGCTAACTGGTGGCTAACAGGTGGCTAACAGGTGGATGACTGGTGGCTAACAGGTGGCTAACTGGTGGCTAACAGGTGGATGACTGGTGGCTAACAGGTGGCTAACTGGTGGCTAACAGGTGGCTAACTAGTGATGATTGGTGGCTAACAGGTGGCTAACTGGTGGCTAACAGGTGGCTAACAGTACCGCCCCCATTGAGAAACCCTGATCTAAACTCACTGTTCTTCAAAATACAACAGTCATGAATTTCTATTGCACAGAATAAAATACATGACACTGAAGTCAGAAGAAAAGAAACAAGTTCAGAGATTAGAGGAAACTCAAACTCATTCACATTAAGCCTCCATCAGCTGCAGGAAGTAGACTTGTCCTGAACCTGAAGTCACAGCTGCAGGAAGTAGACTTGTCCTAAACCTGAACTCACAGCTGCAGGAAGTAGACTTGTCCTGAACCTGAACTCACAGCTGCAGGAAGTAGACTTGTCCTGAACCTGAACTCGCAGCTGCAGGAAGTAGACTCGTCCTGAACCTGAACTTGCAGCTGCAGGAAGTAGACTTGTCCTGAACCTGAACTCACAGCTGCAGGAAGTAGACTTGTCCTGAACCTGAACTCGCAGCTGCAGGAAGTAGACTCGTCCTGAACCTGAACTTGCAGCTGCAGGAAGTAGACTTGTCCTGAACCTGAACTCACAGCTGCAGGAAGTAGACTTGTCCTGAATCTGAACTCAGAGCTGCAGGAAGTAGACTTGTCCTAAACCTGAACTCACAGCTGCAGGAAGTAGACTTGTCCTGAACCTGAACTCACAGCTGCAGGAAGTAGACTCGTCCTGAACCTGAACTCGCAGCTGCAGAAAGTAGACTCGTCCTGAACCTGAACTCGCAGCTGAAGGAAGTAGACTCGTCCTGAACCTGAACTCGCAGCTGCAGGAAGTAGACTCGTCCTGAAGCTGAACTCGCAGCTGCAGGAAGTAGACTCGTCCTGAACCTGAACTCGCAGCTGCAGGAAGTAGACTCGTCCTGAACCTGAACTCGCAGCTGCAGGAAGTAGACTCGTCCTGAACCTGAACTCGCAGCTGCAGGAAGTAGACTCGTCCTGAACCTGAACTCGCAGCTGCAGGAAGTAGACTCGTCCTGAAGCTGAACTCGCAGCTGCAGGAAGTAGACTCGTCCTGAACCTGAACTCGCAGCTGCAGGAAGTAGACTCGTCCTGAACCTGAACTCGCAGCTTCAGGAAGTAGACTCGTCCTGAACCTGAACTCGCAGCTGCAGGAAGTAGACTCGTCCTGAAGCTGAACTCGCAGCTGCAGGAAGTAGACTTGTCCTGAACCTGAACTCACACCTGCAGGAAGTAGACTCGTCCTGAACCTGAACTCGCAGCTGCAGGAAGTAGACTCGTCCTGAACCTGAACTCGCAGCTGCAGGAAGTAGACTCGTCCTGAACCTGAACTCGCAGCTGCAGGAAGTAGACTTGTCCTGAAGCTGAACTCACAGCTGCAGGAAGTAGACTTGTCCGTCCTCTGTGTCCAGTTCTTCATCAGCTGTGACTCTGGACCGCAGCCCGACCTTCAGGTCCAGATATAGACGTGGCTGCGGTTCAGGTCAGATGTTTGTAGAGCTGTTTCGGGTCGGGGGGGTTATTCTGGGAGGAGGACCGTTGTTGTTGGAGCTCTGGAGGTCACTGAAGGTCACTGAAGGTCAACTCTGGGAGCTGCAGAACCAGAACCGGTTCCCTCTGAGTCTGACCGCAGCGTTGAGGAAACGGTTCCTGTTCCGGGTCACAACAGAGTTTTTATGGATTCTCTTGACAGAAATCGAGTCTGGTGAAACTCCTCCCACTCACAGCAGGTACGAGCCAATCAGCAGCTGAGGACTCATCCAGCGCTGCTGATTCAGGTTCAGTTCTAAAGAGAACCAGAACCAGAACCAGTTTTCACAGATGTGATGATGTTGTTGCAGGTTCAGCAGAGGACGCAGCTGTTTCTGCAGCGCCCACCAGGGGGCGGAGTTACACCAGTCTGACCCTGGTCCTGGTCCTGGTCCTGGTCCTGGTCCTGGTCCTGGTTCTGGTCCTGGTCCTGGTCCTGGACCTGGTCCTGGTTCTGGACCTGGTCCTGGTCCTGGTCCTGGTTCTGGACCTGGCCCTGGTCCTGGTCCTGGTCCTGGTCCTGGTCCTGGTTCTGGTCCTGGACCTGGTCCTGGTCCTGGTCCTGGTCCTGGTTCTGGATGGGTGCAGGTTTTTAGTGAAACCTGGTCCCGGTGCTGGTTTCTGGGGAGTGGTCTGGTCCTGGTCCTGGTCCTGGTCCTGACCCTGGACCTGGTCCTGGACCTGGTCCTGGACCTGGTCCTGGACCTGGACCTGGACCTGGTCCTGGTCCTGGTCCTGGTCCTGACCCTGGACCTGGTCCTGGACCTGGTCCTGGACCTGGACCTGGACCTGGTCCTGGTCCTGGTCCTGGTCCTGGACCTGGACCTGGACCTGGACCTGGTCCTGGACCTGGACCTGGACCTGGACCTGGACCTGGTCCTGGTCCTGGTTCTGGATCGGTGCTGGTTTCTGGGGAGTGGTCTGGTCCTGGTTCAGGTCCTTGTCCTGGTCCTGGTCCTGTCCTGGTCCTGGTCCTGGTCCTGGTTCTGGATCGGTGCTGGTTTCTGGGGAGTGGTCTGGTCCTGGTCCTGGTCCTGGACCTGGTCCTGGTCCTGGTCCTGGTCCTGGACCTGGACCTGGACCTGGACCTGGTCCTGGTCCTGGTCCTGGTCCTGGTTCTGGTCCTGGTCCTGGTTCTGGATCGGTGCTGGTTTCTGGGGAGTGGTCTGGTCCTGGTATCTGGTCCTCTGAACCGCGGTCCTGAAGCTCTGAGGATGTAAACAAACGTAAACCGGGTTTGGACCCACATGGAGGCCAGCTGCTGTAGATCTGGGCTGGGGGTGGGTGGGGGGGTGGGGGGTGGGTGGGGGGGGTTCTGGTCTCCGGTTTCCGGCGGGGACGCCGTGTCCTGTCCTCTAATACCGCCGCTGCCTTTGACGGACGTTTCCAGCAGCTAAAAATAGCGGCGGCAGCAGCAGGACCCGGGTCGTCCTCTCAGCTGCCAGTTGGACCTCGGGACCCGGTCTCTGCAGACGCTCGGTCTTCAGCTGGACCGGTTTTAAGTCAGAACCGGTTTTAACCGCGCAGCTCCTGCTGGGAGGTTCTGGTCTCCTTGGCGGTCTGCTGACGGCGTCTGGATCGGTTCTGGACCATCTGGTTGGTGACCTTCATGAGTAAAGAGTTGGAGGACCTGGACCCGTCCCCCCAGCATGTAAACCGGACCTGGACCCGTCCCCCCAGCATTAGACCGGACCTGGACCCGTCCCCCCAGCATGTAAACCGGACCTGGACCCGTCCCCCCAGCATGTAGACCGGACCTGGACCTCCTCCTTCAGGACGGACGCTCTGCCGGACGTTCTCGTGAGTCCAACTGGTCTCAGAACCGGACAGAACCACATTCCTGAATCTCCTCTGGTCCTGGTCCTCTGAAGGTGGACTTTAGGGATGAGGGACCTACTTCCTGTCCCGGTGGGACGGTGGCGGCGCCGGACCAGCCTGCCCCCGTCCTCCTCCTCCTCCTCCTCCTCTTTCTCCATCCAGGCGTCCAGGAAGTTCCCGTTCTTCCAGGTGGTTCGCTGCTGCAGGTAAAGCTACAGGTGTTGGACTGGGAGGACTGGGAGGACTGGGACAGCTCTCTGGTCCTGAACAGGAACTTTCTCTGCTCCTGTTTGCAGGTCCGACGCTGAGAACAACTTCTTCTCTTCTCTGAAGCTCAACGACTTCAGAATCATCGACACGCTGGGAGTCGGAGGGTTTGGACGCGTGGAGCTGGTAGGTTCTGGTCCTGGTTCTAGTTCTGGTTCTGGTCCTGGTTCTGGTCCTGTTCTGGTCCTGGTCCTGGTTCTGGTCCTGGTCCTGGTCCAGGTCCTGGTTCTGGTCCTGGTTCTGGTCCTGGTTCTGGTCCTGGTCCAGGTCCTGGTTCTGGTCCTGGTTCTGGTCCTGTTCTGGTCCAGGTCCTGGTTCTGGTCCTGGTCCAGGTCCTGGTTCTGGTCCTGGTTCTGGTCCAGGGTGCTAGTTTACTCCTCTGTAGTTGGTTCTGATTTATTTATACTTTATTTATTATATTTATTATATTTTATTTACTTGTATAGCACCAGAGGGGTGAACTACGAAGCAAGTTCGACACAGCCAGGCTTTCTTTGGGTGAGCTGGCTTAACAAACCTGAAACTCTCCATCAGAGATAACCGGTACCACGACGGTGGTTATCAACTATCTTTGTTAACCGCGGCTTTCTGCTTTCTGCTCTGTGCGCGTTCACATAAAAGGGGGCGTTTGACGCGTCATTTGACGCCTCTTCCGGATCAAATGGATAGATGGCGGTCCGTATATTTCAGTCAGGAGGAGCAGGTTTTAATAATGCAGGGCTATGAGGATTTCAAAGAAATCTTTACGGCCAAAAGCAACACTGTAGGTGTGAATAAAGCCAGAGAGGAGTGCTGGCAAAAAATTGTAGATCGTGTAAATTCGTAATGTGACAGTGTGAGGTCCTGTCACTGACCTCCGATTGATCACGTGTCCTGGCTACATGGATCAGGGGTTATGGCTTTGGCTGACTGGCAATTATGTGTGATTTCATCCAGGAGTCTGGGGATCAAACCCCGCCCAGGCTATCTGTAGTGTCTCTTGCCACAGCAAATTATATTTATTTCACCACTTAATACACCTTAATTAATCTCCCTCCCTCTTTTAGAGCGCTTAAACTTTAAACTTAATGCAGCAGATTTAAACATTATGTAGGTCTGACTGTCCCATTATGGATGATAAATAAAAATCACTTTAGTTTTTTGCTAAATCTATGTGAAATTAATTTAAGATTTAATATTATCTGTGATACCAATATACGTTCACCGGCCACTTTAATAGGTACCCTATCACCCTGGGGAATCTATGAATTATATTAAAACATTTCACATGAAATTCCACGTCACACTGATTATCAATATAATGGACTATTAATTTATGTTACCTGATTTAGTAAAACGCTTCTTTTATTTGAAGTGTGGGCAGATGGCCAGGGAATACTACAAACATATTCAGCAGTTCAGTAAGAGCAAGTACAACCTTTATTCCAGTATTCTGGCTCAGATTTTCTGCATTACCAACTAAATGCATGTAGGTTCCCGCGGCAAAGAAACGCAAAGAAACGCACACCGTTAGCGCTACTGTGAGCGCACGGCTGCGTTTGGTGGCGCTGCCAATATCTGGCTCTAGCAGATTACAAATGTAACGTATTCCCTCAGCTGGAAATCTATAGCGTTCATAGAGAATATGGTCATGGGAAGCCAGCGGATCAGTCCGGTCTCTGAATATTCTCCCTCCATTGATCCTGGCGCTAAAGTCAACAGGATTGGGTGAAAGTGAAAGGGCGGCGCTTTTTAGAGCCGATTTGAGCCTAAACTCTGCACATAACCTGCTCCGGACCAGGTTAAGTTTGAAGAGTAAGTTACCATGGTGATCTAGCCAGGTTAAAAGAGAGACACCTTCGTGGTACCGGAAATCCTGGCTTTAGACTCAACGTACCTCGCTAACCCTCTAATCTCGCTTCGTAGTACACCCCTCTGGTCACATCAAGGTTTTCTAAATTTACATTCTTTAATTTTATATTTAACTTTTTTCAGTTTTTATTTTATTTTATCTCATTAATATATTTAATTATATGATTGTGGTTTTTTTTTTTTTTTTATAAATGTTTATTTAATCACTCTGTTGTTTTTGAGTCACTGTTTATATCAACAACACAACTAATGCTCATTCTGTACCAGTTTCAACTGGTCAAACTGGTGTGGGACCGGTTTAAAATGGTGTGGGACCAGTTTAAACTGGTGTGGGACCAGTCTAAACTGGTGTGGGACCAGATTAAACTGTTGTAGGACCAGTCTAAATTGGTGTGGGACCACATTAAACCGGTGTGGGACCAGATTAAACCGGTGTGGGACCAGTTTAAACTGGTGTGGGACCAGTCTAAACTGGTGTGGGACCAGATTAAACCGGTGTGGGACCAGTCTAAACTGGTGTGGGACCAGTCTCAGGTCTGAACGTACAGGACTGAGTTGTGTTTCCAGTTCAGAGTAACTGGAAACCAGTGAGTCCTGCTTGTTTTCCTTCTCTGGTCTCTGCAGCTTCATCGGGGTTATAGTTCCCACCAACCTTCCTCCTGAACCAGTCATCTGCTCTTCTGTTGCTCTGGTTTCTTCTGCAGCTGCTCTCTGATCAGAAACATTTAGAGGTTAAAGGTCGTGGGATTATTGGGGGGGGGGGGGGGGGGGGGAAATCCCCATAACTCCTCTGAAGGTATTTTTAGACGCTGCTGGGGGGGGGGGGTGGGACACGTCTACACTGTATCAGCTGACATCACTAGACCTTTATTAGAAGTCTAAAGTCTGGATTCACATTTTAAAAATCGTTTTATTTATTCAGATTAAATCGATCTTTTATCTAATTAAACCTCCAACAACAAAATTTTAACATTATTTTCTTATAACGAAAAAAACCTGAGTGACATTTCAGGAAAGAGGTAGGAGTTGGTCTGCATTTCCTCTCGACCACTATAGGCTGCGTTCCTCTACTGACCACTAGAGGCTGCGGTTCCTCTAACTGACTCTACTGACCACTAGGCTGCGTTCTCTACCCACTAGAGCTGCTCCTCTACTCTGCGGTTCCTCTACTGACCACTAGAGGCTGCAGTTCCTCTACTGACCACTAGAGGCTGCAGTTTCCTCTACTGACGACCGCTAGAGGCTGCAGTTCCTCTACTGACCACTAGAGGCTTTTCCTCTACTGACCACTAGAGGCTGCGTTCCTCTACCACCACTAGAGCCTGCGTTCCTCTACTGACCACTAGAGGCTGCGGTTCCTCTCTACCGACCACTAGAGGCTGCGGTTCCTCTACCGACCACTAGAGGCTGCGGTTCCTCTACCGACCACTAGAGGCTGCCACTAGAGGCTGCCTCTACCGACCACTAGAGGCTGCAGTTCCTCTACCACCGACCACTAGAGGCTGCAGTTCCTACTCTACGACCACTAGAGCTGCAGTTCCTCTACCGACCACTAGAGGCTGCGGTTCCTCTACCGACCACTAGAGGCTGCGGTTCCTCTACCGACCACTAGAGGCTGCGGTTCCTCTACTGACCACTAGAGGCTGCAGTTCCTCTACCGACCACTAGAGGCTGCGGTTCCTCTACTGACCACTAGAGGCTGCAGTTCCTCTACGACCACTAGAGGCTGCGGTTTCTCTACTGACCGCTAGAGGCTTGCGGTTCCTCTACCGACCGCTAGAGGCTGCAATTCCTCTACCGACCACTAGAGGCTGCAATTCCTCTACCGACCACTAGAGGCTGCGGTTCCTCTACTACCGACCACTAGAGGCTGCGGTTCGTTCCTCTACCGACCACTAGAGGCTGCGGTTCCTCTAACCGACCACTAGAGGCTGCGGTTCCTCTACCGACCACTATAGGCTGCGGTTCTTCTACTGACCACTAGAGGCTGCGGTTCCTCTACCGACCACTAGAGGCTGCGGTTCCTCTACCGACCACTAGAGGCTGCGGTTCCTCTACCGACCACTAAGGCTGCGGTTCCTCTAACCGACCACTAAGAGACTGCGTTCCTCTACCGACCACTATAGGCTGCGGTTCCTCTAACCGACCACTATAGGCTGCGGTTTCCTCTAACCGACCACTAGAGGGCTGCGGTTCCTCTACCGGCCGACCACTAGAGGCTGCGGTTCCTCTACTACCGACCACTAGAGGCTGCGGTTCCTCTACCGACCACTAGAGGCTGCGGTTCCTCTAACCGACCACAAGAGACTGCAGTTCCTCTACCGACCACTATAGGCTGCGGTTCCTCTACCGACCACTATAGCTGCGGTTCCCGCGGTTTCCTCACAGACCACTAGAGGCTGCGGTTCCTTTAATGACCACTAGAGGCTGCGGTTCTCTACCGACACTAGAGGCTGCGGTTCCTCTACCGACCACTAGAGGCTGCGGTTCCTCTACCGACCACTAGAGGCTGCGGTTCCTCTACCGACCACTAGAGACTCAGTTCCTCTACCGACCACTAGAGGCTGCAGTTCCTCTACCGACCACTAGAGACTGCAGTTCCTCTACCGACCACTAGAGGCTTGCGGTTTCCTCTACCGACCACTAGAGGCTGCAGTTCCTTACTATACCACTAGAGGCTGCAGTTCCTCTACCGACCACTAGAGGCTGCGGTTCCTCTACCGACACTAGAGACTGCTGCGGTTCCTCTACCGGCCACTAGAGGCTGCGTTTCTCTACCGGCCCTAGAGGCTGCAGTTCCTCTACCGACCACTAGAGGCTGCAGTTCCTCTACCGACCACTAGAGGCTGCAGTTCCTCTACCGACCACTAGAGGCTGCGGTTCCTCTAATGACCACTAGAGGCTGCGGTTCCTCTACCGACCACTAGAGGCTGCGGTTCCTCTACCACTAGAGGCTGCAGTTCCTCTACCGACCACTAGAGGCTGCAGTTCCTCTACCGACCACTAGAGGCTGCAGTTCCTCCACTGACCACTAGAGGCTGCAGTTCCTCTACCGACCACTAGAGGCTGCGTTCCTCTACCGACCACTAGAGGCTGCGTTCCTCTACCACTAGAGAGGCTGCAGTTCCTCTACCGACCACTAGAGGCTGCAGTTCCTCTACCCCACTGAGCTGCAGTTCCTCTACGACCACTAGAGGCTGCGGTTCCTCTACCGACCACTAGAGGCTTCGGTTCTCTACCGACCACTAGAGGCTGCGGTTCCTCTACTGACCACTAGAGGCTGCGGTTCCTCTACCGACCACTAGAGGCTGCGGTTTCCTCTAATGCCACTACAGGCTGCCGTTCCTCTACCGACCACTAGAGGCTGCAGTTCCTCTACCGACCACTAGAGGCTGCGGTTCCTCTAATGACCACTAGAGGCTGCGGTTCCTCTACCGACCACTAGAGGCTGCAGTTCCTCTACCACTAGAGGCTGCAGTTCCTCTACTGACCACTAGAGGCTGCAGTTCCTCCACTGACCACTAGAGGCTGCAGTTACTCTACCGACCACTAGAGGCTGCAGTTCCTCCGACCACTAGAGGCTTTCCTCTACCACTAGAGACTGCAGTTCCTCTACCACTAGAGGCTGCAGTTCCTCTACCGACCACTAGAGTCTGATGGTGGAAGCGTTCCAGCAGCTGTTGGAGCTCAGGTTTCTTGGGTCCATAAATAGAGATCATGTCATGCTCTATAAACTCTGAGGTGTTTACAACCTGAACGCCACTCAGCTGCTAAAGGACGAGGACATGATGGGGCCTCTAACAGGCTTCCGGCACGTAAAGGCTAAAAAAGTGACCTGATACGTGACTGAAACATGATAGCATGTTAGCAGGTTNCACAGGTCCAGGGTCACAGGTCCAGGTCTAACACAGTTCCAGGTCCAGGTCTGAACACAGGTCCAGGCCGTCTGAACACAGGTCCAGTCCAGGTCCAGGTCCAGGTCTCCAGGCCAGTCCAGGTCTGCACAACAGGTCCGGGTACAGGTCTGCCACAGGTTCACAGGTCCAGGTCCAGGTCCAGGTCCAGGTCCAGTCCGTCACAGGTCAGGTTGAAAGGTCCAGGTCCAGGTCCGGTCTGAAACACAGTCCAGGTCCAGGTCTAACACAGGTCCAGGTTCCAGGTCAAGGTCCCAACAGGTCCAGGTCCAGCAGGTCCAGGTCCAGGTCTGTCCAGGTCTGCAGGTCAGTCCAGGTCCGTCTGAACACAGGTCCCAGGTCCGGGTCTGAACACAGGTCAACCAGGCCAGGTCTGCACACAGGTCCAGGGTCCAGGTCTGAACACAACACAGGCCCCGTCGAACCACAGGTCCAGGTCAGTCTGAACACACAGGTCTGAACCACAGGTCCAGGTCCAGGTCTCCAGGTCCAGGTCCAGGTCCAGGTCTGCACACAGGCCAGGTCCGGTCTGAGGTCCGAACCACAGGTCCAGGTCCACAGGTCCAGGTCAGGTCCAGGTTCGAACACAGGTCCAGTCCAGTTCTGCACACAGTCCGGGCCAGTCTGCACACAGGTCCAGGTCTGCACAGGTCCAGGTCCAGGTCCACAGTCTGAAACACAGGTCCAGGTCCAGGTCTGCACACAGGTCCAGGTCCAGGTCTGAACACAGGTCCAGGTCACAGGTCACAGGTCCAAGGTCTGAACACCCAGGCCACAGGTCTGCACACAGGTCAGGTCAGTCTGCACACAGTTCCAGGTCTGCACACAGGTCCAGGTCTGAACACAGGTTCCAGGTCTGAACAGGTCCAGGTCCAGGTCTGCACACAGGTCTCCCAGGTCCAGGTCTGAACACAGGTCCAGGTCCAGTCTGAACACACCATCCAGGTCTGCCACACAGGTCCAGGTCCAGGCTGACACAGTCCAGGTCCAGTTCTGCACCAGGTCCAGGTCCAGGTCTGCACACAGGTCCAGGTCCAGGTCCAGGTCTGACACAGTCCAGGTCCAGGTCTGACAGGTCCACAGGTCCACACCAGGTCCAGGTCTGAACACACGGTCCAGGTCCAGTTCTGCACAAGGTCCAGTCCAGGTCTGCACACAGTCCAGGTCCAGGCACAAGGTCCAGGTCACCTGAACACAGGTCCAGGTCCAGGTCTGAACACAGGTCCAGGTCCAGGTCTGAACACAGGTCCAGGTCTGAACACAGGTCCAGGTCCAGTCTGCCAGGTCAGGTCCAGGTCTGACACAGGTCCAGGGTCCAGGTCTGTCCAGGTCCAGGTCCAGGTCAGGTCTGCCACACAGGTCCAGGTCCAGGTCTGAACACAGGTCCAGGTCAGGTCAGGTCCAGGTCTGAACACAGGTCCAGGTCCAGGTCTGAACACAGTCCACAGGTCCAGGTCCAGGTTGAAACAGGTCCAGGTAGGTCACAGGTCCAGGGTCTCACAGGTCCAGGTGAACCAGGTCCAGGTCTGAACACAGGTCCAGGTCCAGGTCTGCAACACAGGTCCAGGTCCAGGTCTGAACCAGGTCCAGGTCTGAACACACAGGTCCAGGTCCAGGTCCAGGTCCAGGTCCAGGTCAGGTCTGACACACAGGTCCAGGTCCAGGTCTGAACACAGGTCCAGGTCCAGGTTCGCACACAGGTCCAGGTCCAGGTCTGAACACAGGTCCAGGTCCTGAACAGGTCCAGGTCCAGGTCCAGGTCTGAACAGTCCAGGTCCAGGTTCTGAACACAGGTCCAGGTCCAGGTCTGAACACAGGTCCAGGTCTCGGTCACACAGGTCACAGGTCCAGGTCCTGCAACACAGGTCCAGGTCTGAACACAGGTCCAGGTCCACAGGTCCAGGTCTGAACACAGGTCCAGGTCCAGGTGACACACAGGTCACAGGTCCAGGTCTGCACACAGGTCCAGTCTGAACACAGGTCCAGGTCTGCACACAGGTCCAGGTCCAGGTCTGAACAGGTCCAGGTCCAGGTCAGGTCTGCACAGGTCCAGGTCCAGGTCTGCACACAGGTCCAGGTCCAGGTCTGAACAGGTCACAGGTCCAGGTCCAGTCTGAAACACAGGTCCAGGTCCAGGTCTGCACACAGGTCCAGGTCCAGTCTGCACACACAGGTCACAGGTCCAGGTCTGAACACAGGTCACAGGTCCAGGTCCTGAACACAGGTCCAGGTCCAGGTCTCCAGGTCCAGGTCCAGGTCCAGGTCTGCACACAGGTCCAGGTCCAGGTCTGACACAGTCCAGGTCTCACAGGTCCAGGTCCAGGTCTGTCACACAGGTCCAGGTCCAGGTCTGAACACAGGTCCAGGTCCAGGTCTGCACAGGTCCAGGTCCAGGTCCAGGTCCAGGTCTGAACACAGGTCCAGGTCCAGGTCTGTCACACAGGTCCAGGTCTGAACACAGGTCCAGGTCCAGGGTCACAGGTCCAGGTCCACAGGTCCAGGTCCAGGTCCAGGTCCGGTCTGAACACAGGTCCAGGTCCAGGTCTGCACACAGGTCCAGGTCTGCACACAGGTCCAGGTCTGAACACAGGTCCAGGTCTGCACACAGGTCCAGGTCCAGGTCCAGGTCCAGGTGACACACACCAGGTCCAGGTCTGAACACAGGTCCAGGTCCAGGTCTGTCCACACAGGTCCAGGTCCAGGTCCAGGTCTGAACACAGGTCCAGGTCCAGGTCTGACACAGGTCCAGGTCCAGGTCCAGGTCTGAACACAGGTCCAGGTCCAGGTCTGACAGGTCACAGGTCCAGGTCTGACACAGTCCAGGTCCAGGTGAACACACAGGTCACAGGTCAGTCTGCACACAGGTCCAGGTCCAGGTCTGACACAGGTCCAGGTCCAGGTCTGAACACAGGTCCAGGTCCAGGTCCAGGTCTGAACACAGGTCCAGGTCCAGGTCTGACACAGGTCCAGGTCAACACAGGTCCAGGTCTGAAACCAGTCCAGGGTCCAGGTCCAGGTCTGAACACAGGTCCAGGTCTGCACACAGGTCCAGGTCCAGGTCTGAACAAGGTCCAGGTCCAGGTCTGAACACAGGTCCAGGTCCAGGTCCAGGTCTGAACACAGGTCCAGGTCCAGGTTCTGAACACACAGTCCAGGTCTGCACACAGGTCCAGGTCTGAACACAGGTCCAGGTCAGGTCCAGGTCAACACAGGTCCAGGTCCAGGTCTGAAGTCCAGGTCCAGGTCCAGGTCCAGGTCCAGGTCTGAACAGGTCCAGCGCAGGTCCAGGTCCAGGTCTGCACACAGGTCCAGGTCCAGGTCCAGGTCTGAACACAGGTCCAGGTCCAGGTCTGAACACAGTCCAGTCCAGGTCCAGGTCTGACACAGGTCCAGGTCTCCAGGTCCAGGTCTGCACACAGGTCCAGGTCCAGGTCTGACACACAGGTCCAGGTCTGCACAGGTCCAGGTCCAGGTCTGAACACACAGGTCCAGGTCCAGGTCCAGGTCAGGTGTCCACACAGGTCCAGGTCCAGGTCTGAACACAGGTCCAGGTCTGAACCAGGTCCAGGTCCAGGTCTGAACACAGGTCACAGGTCCAGGTCCTGAACACAGGTCCAGGTCCAGGTCTGAACAGGTCCAGGTCCAGGTCCAGGTCTGACACACAGGTCCAGGTCCAGGTCCAGGTCTGAACACAGGTCCAGGTCAGGTCCAGGTCTCCACCAGGTCCAGGTCACAGGTCCAGGTCCAGGTCCAGGTGAACACAGGTCCAGGTCTGACACACAGGTCCAGGTCTCCAGGTCCAGGTCTGAACACAGGTCCAGGTCTGAACACAGGTCCAGGTCCAGGTCCAGGTCCAGGTCTGACACACAGGTCCAGGTCCAGGTCCAGGTCCAGGTCTGACACACAGGTCCAGGTCTCCAGGTCCAGGTCTGAACACAGGTCCAGGAACAGGTCCAGGTCCAGGTCCAGGTCCAGGTCTGAACACAGGTCCAGGTCCAGGTCCAGTCCAGGTGTCTGAACACAGGTCCAGTCCAGGTCCACACAGGTCCAGGTCCAGGTCCAGGTCTGAACACAGGTCCAGGTCCAGGTGCACAGGTCCAGGTCTGAACACAGGTCACACAGGTCCAGGTAAGGTCTGAACACAGGTCCAGGTCCAGGGTCTGAACAGTCCAGGTCCAGGTCCAGGTCCAGGTCCAGACACAGGTCCAGGTCCAGGTCTGAACACAGGTCCAGGTCCAGGTCTGAACACAGGTCCAGGTCCAGGTCTGAACACAGGTCCAGGTCCAGGTCTGAACAGGTCCAGGTCCAGGTCCAGGTCCAGGTCCAGGTCCAGGTCTGAACACAGGTCCAGGTCTGAACAGGTCCAGGTCCAGGTCCAGGTCCCTGAAACACAGGTCCAGGTCCAGGTCTGAAACACAGGTCCAGGTCCAGGTGAACACAGGTCCAGGTCTGAAACACAGGTCCAGGTCCAGGTCTCCAGGTCCAGGTCCAGGTCCAGGTCCAGGTCAGGTGAACACAGGTCCAGGTCTGAACAGGCAGGTCCAGGTCCAGGTCTGAACAGGTCCAGGTCCAGGTCCAGGTCTGAACAAACACAGGTCCACAGGTCCAGGTCTGAACAGGTCCAGGTCCAGGTCCAGGTCCAGGTCTGAACACAGGTCCAGGTCCAGGTCCAGGTCTGAAACACAGGTCCAGGTCCAGGTCCAGGTCCTGACACACAGGTCCAGGTCCAGGTCTGACACACACAGGTCCAGGTCCAGGTCCAGGTCCAGGTCCAGGTCTGAACACAGGTCCAGGTCCAGGTCCAGGTCTGACACACAGGTCCAGGTCCAGGTCTGAAGGTCCAGGTCCAGGTCCAGGTCCAGGTCTGAACACAGGTCCAGGTCCAGGTCCAGGTCCAGGTCCAGGTCCAGGTCTGAACACAGGTCCAGGTCCAGGTCCAGGTCTGAACGCAGGTCCAGGTCCAGGTCCAGGTTCTGAACACAGGTCCAGGTCCAGGTCTGAACACAGGTCCAGGTCTGCACACAGGTCCAGGTCCAGGTCTGAACGCAGGTCCAGGTCCAGGTCTGACACACAGGTCCAGGTCCAGGTCTGAACACAGGTCCAGGTCCAGGTCTGAACACAGGTCCAGGTCCAGGTCTGACACACAGGTCCAGGTCCAGGTCCAGGTCTGAACACAGGTCCAGGTCTGAACGCAGGTCCAGGTCCAGGTCTGAACGCAGGTCCAGGTCCAGGTCTGAACACAGGTCCAGGTCTGAACGCAGGTCCAGGTCCAGGTCTGAACACAGGTCCAGGTCCAGGTCTGAACACAGGTCCAGGTCCAAGTCCAGGTCTGAACACAGGTCCAGGTCCAGGTCCAGGTCTGAACACAGGTCCAGGTCTGAACACAGGTCCAGGTCCAGGTCTGAACACAGGTCCAGGTCCAGGTCTGAACACAGGTCCAGGTCTGAACAGGTCCAGGTCCAGGTCTGAACACAGGTCCAGGTCTGAAACAGGTCCAGGGTCCAGGTCCAGGTCTGAACGCAGGTCCAGGTCCAGGTCTGAACACAGGTCCAGGTCCAGGTCTGAACCCAGGTCCAGGTCCAGGTCCAGGTCTAGGTCCAGGTCCAGGTCCAGGTCCAGGTCTGAACACAGGTCCAGGTCCAGGTCAGGTCCACAGGTCTGAACAGGTCCAGGTCCAGGTCCAGGTCTGACACACAGGTCCAGGTCTGAACGCAGGTCCAGGTCCAGGTCTGTCCAGGTCCAGGTCCAGGTCCAGGTCCAGGTCCAGGTCCAGGTCCAGGTCTGAACACAGGTCCAGGTCTGAACGCAGGTCCAGGTCCAGGTCTGAACACAGGTCCAGGTCCAGGTCCAGGTCTGAACACAGGTCCAGGTCCAGGTCCAGGTCTGAACGCAGGTCCAGGTCCAGGTCTCACATTCCAGCAAAGTCAACAACCAGAATCAGATCCAGAGGCTCCTGATCCAGAACGAGTCAGTCTCAACTACAAACCAATCTGGTGTCTAAACAACCCTGAGTCAGGACCTGCAGACCTGGAGACCTGGAGACCTGTAGACCTGGAGACCTGGAGACCTGGAGACCTGGAGACCAGCAGACCTGCAGACCAGACCTGGAGACCTGGAGACCTGCAGACCACCTGGAGACCTGGAGACCTAGACCTGGAGACCTGGAGACCTGGAGACCTGGAGACCTGGAGACCTGGAGACCTGGAGACAGCAGACCTGGAGACATGGAGACTGGAGACCAGGAGACCTGACCTGGAGACCTGGAGACCTGCAGACCTGGAGACCTGGAGACTGGAGACCTGGAGACATGGAGACCTGGAGACCTGGAGACCATGGAGACCAGGAGACCTGGAGACCTGGAGACCTGGAGACCTGGAGACCTGGAGACCTGGAGACCTGGAGACCTGCAGACCTGGAGACCTGGAGACCTGGAGAGAGACCTGGAGACCTGGAGACCATGGAGACCTGGAGACCTGGAGACCTGGAGACCTGGAGACCAGACCTGGAGACCCAGGAGACCTGAGACCTGGAGACCTGGAGACCTGGAGACCTGAGCAGACCTGGAGACCTGGAGACCAGCAGACCTGGGGAGACCTGGGGAGACCTGGAGACCTGGAGACCTGGAGACCTGGAGACCAGACCTGGAGACCATGGAGACCAGCAGACCTGGAGACCTGGAGACCAGAGACCTGCAGACCTGACCAGACCTGGAGACCTGGAGACCTGAGATGGAGACCTGGAGACCTGGAGACCCCTGGAGCTGGAGACCTGGAGACCTGGAGACCTGGAGACCTGGAGACCTGGAGACCTGGAGACCTGGAGACCTGGAGACCTGGAGACCTGGAGACCTGGAGACCTGGAGACCTGGAGACCAGGAGACCTGGAGACCTGGAGACCTGGAGACCTGGAGACCTGGAGACCTGGAGACCAGCAGACCTGGAGACCAGCAGACCTGGAGACCTGGAGACCAGCAGACCTGCAGACCTGCAGACCTGGAGACCTGGAGACCTGCAGACCTGCAGACCTGGAGACCTGGAGAGACCTGGAGACCTGGAGACTGGAGACTGGAGACCTGCAGACCTGGAGACCTGGAGACCAGGAGACCTGGAGACCTGCAGACCTGGAGACCAGGAGACCTGCAGACCTGCAGACCTGGAGACCTGGAGACCTGCAGACCTGCAAACCTGGAGACCTGGAGACCTGCAGACCTGCAGACCTGGAGACCTGGAGACCTGACCAGACCTGAGACCTGGAGACCTGGAGACCTGCAGACCTGCAGACCTGGAGACCTGGAGACCTGCAGACCTGCAGACCTGGAGACCTGGAGACCTGCAGACCTGCAGACCTGGAGACCTGGAGACCTGCAGACCTGGAGACCTGGAGACCTGCAGACCTGCAGACCTGGAGACCTGGAGACCTGCAGACCTGGACCTGCAGACCTGGAGACCTGGAGACCTGGAGACCTGCAGACCTGCAGACCTCATGAGCAGAGCCTGAGGTCCAAAATAAAGAGCTGAAGGAGACAGAAATGAAGGACGTCCTGCAGAAGACATCAAATGCAGCTCAGTAGATCCTGAATCCGTCCAGCCAGGTTCAACCTGAAACCAGGAAGGAAACGACTACATTTAGAAATGAGGAATCTTTCAGGGCAGATGTTTCTGTTCCAGGTGTGACAGATGTCCAGGTGACTGATGCAGATGTTCTCTCCTCAGCTCCTTCAAGCATCTGATTGGTGGACTGGAGGACGTGTCTAATAAAGCCTACGAGGACGTCGAAGGTGGCCATGGTGGCTAAGGTGGTGGTCAGGTGTGGTGGTGGCTAACTTCAACTGGCTAACTGGTGGCTAACTGATTGGTGGCTGGTGGTCTGGTGGAGTGGCTAACTACTGGTGGTAACTGGTGGCTACTAACTGGTGGCTAACACTGGTGGCTAACAGGTGGCTAACAGGTGGCTAACTGGTGGCTAACAGGTGGCTAACAGGTGGCTAACAGGTGGCTAACTGGTGGCTAACGGTACCGCCCCCATTGAGAAACCCTGATCTAAACTCACTGTTCTTCAAAATACAACAGTCATGAATTTCTATTGCACAGAATAAAATACATGACACTGCAGTCAGAAGAAAAGAAACAAGTTCAGAGATTAGAGGAAACTCAAACTCATTCACATTAAGCCTCCATCAGCTGCAGGAAGTAGACTTGTCCTGAAGCTGAACTCGCAGCTGCAGGAAGTAGACTTGTCCTAGACCTGAAATAGGGTTACCAACCGTCCCTTGAAAAACGGAACCCTCACCTATTTATAAACTAAAGTACGAGTCTATTAATGGGGGAGGGTTCCATTTTTCAAGGGACGGTTGGTAACCCTAACCTGAAGTCACAGCTGCAGGAAGTAGACTTGTCCTAAACCTGAACTCGCAGCTGCAGGAAATAGACTTGTCCTGAAGCTGAACTTGAGGCTGCAGGAAGTAGACTTGTCCTGAAGCTGAACTTGAGGCTGCAGGAAGTAGACTTGTCCTGAAGCTGAACTTGAGGCTGCAGGAAGTAGACTTGTCCTGAAGCTGAACTCGCAGCTGCAGGAAGTAGACTCGTCCTGAAGCTGAACTAGCAGCTGCAAGAAGTAGACTCGTCCTGAAGCTGAACTCGCATCTGCAGGAAGTAGACTCGTCCTGAAGCTGAACTCGCATCTGCAGGAAGTAGACTCGTCCTGAACCTGAACTCACAGCTGCAGGAAGTAGACTTGTCCTGAACCTGAACTCGCAGCTGCAGGAAGTAGACTTGTCCTGAACCTGAACTCGCACCTGCAGGAAGTAGACTCGTCCTGAAGCTGAACTCGCATCTGCAGGAAGTAGACTTGTCCTGAGGCTGAACTCGCAGCTGCAGGAAGTAGACTCATCCTGAGGCTGAACTCGCAGCTGCAGGAAATAGACTCGTCCTGAACCTGAACTCGCAGCTGCAGGAAGTAGACTTGTCCTGAACCTGAACTCGCAGCTGCAGGAAGTAGACTTGTCCTGAACCTGAACTCGCAGCTGCAGGAAGTGGACTCGTCCTGAGGCTGAACTCGCAGCTGCAGGAAGTAGACTCGTCCTGAAGCTGAACTCGCAGCTGCAGGAAGTAGACTCGTCCTGAAGCTGAACTCGCAGCTGCAGGAAGTAGACTCGTCCTGAACCTGAACTCGCAGCTGCAGGAAGTAGACTCGTCCTGAAGCTGAACTCGCAGCTGCAGGAAGTAGACTTGTCCTGAACCTGAACTCGCAGCTGCAGGAAGTAGACTTGTCCTGAACCTGAACTCACACCTGCAGGAAGTAGACTCGTCCTGAACCTGAACTCGCAGCTGCAGGAAGTAGACTCGTCCTGAACCTGAACTCGCAGCTGCAGGAAGTGGAGCGTCTGATTATTGATCGTTGACAGCTTCAGTTCAGACCTGATCAGTGGTCACAGGTGTGCATCTCCACCTGCCTTGTGGTTCAGGTGTTGGTTTCTCAGTGCACCAGGAGTTACGGGTTTCTGAACCAGCAGGACAGCCCGTCCTCTGTGTCCAGTTCTTCATCAGCTGTGACTCTGGACCGCAGCCCGACCTTCAGGTCCAGATATAGACGTGGCTGCGGTTCAGGTCAGATGTTTGTAGAGCTGTTTCGAGTCGGGGAGGTTATTCTGGGAGGAGGACCGTTGTTGTTGGAGCTCTGGAGGTCACTGAAGGTCACTGAAGGTCAACTCTGGGAGCTGCAGAACCAGAACCGGTTGAGGAAACGGTTCCTGTTCCGGGTCACAACAGAGTTTTTATGGATTCTCTTGACAGAAATCGAGTCTGGTGAAACTCCTCCCACTCACAGCAGGTACGAGCCAATCAGCAGCTGAGGACTCATCCAGCGCTGCTGATTCAGGTTCAGTTCTAAAGAGAACCAGAACCAGAACCAGTTTTCACAGATGTGATGATGTTGTTGCAGGTTCAGCAGAGGATGCAGCTGTTTCTGCAGCGCCCACCAGGGGGCGGAGTTACACCAGTCTGACCCTGGTCCTGGTCCTGGTCCTGGTCCTGGTCCTGGTCCTGGTCCTGGTCCTGGTTCTGGATGGGTGCAGGTTTTTAGTGAAACCTGGTCCCGGTGCTGGTTTCTGGGGAGTGGTCTGGTCCTGGTCCTGGTCCTGGTCCTGGACCTGGTCCTGGTCCTGGTCCTGGTCCTGGTCCTGGTCCTGGTCCTGGACCTGGTCCTGGTCCTGGTTCTGGTCCTGGTCCTGGTCCTGGTTCTGGTCCTGGATCGGTGCAGGTTTCTGGGGTCCTGGTCCTGGTCCTGGTTCTGGACCTGGCCCTGGTCCTGGTCCTGGTTCTGGTCCTGGTCCTGGTCCTGGTTCTGGTCCTGGTCCTGGTTCTGGATCGGTGCTGGTTTCTGGGGCGTGGTCTGGTCCTGGTCCTGGTCCTGGTCCTGGTCCTGGTCCTGGTCCTGGACCTGGTCCTGGTCCTGGTTCTGGTTCTGGTCCTGGTCCTGGATCGGTGCTGGTTTCTGGGGAGTGGTCTGGTCCTGGTATCTGGTCCTCTGAACCGCGGTCCTGAAGCTCTGAGGATGTAAACAAACGTAAACCGGGTTTGGACCCACATGGAGGCCAGCTGCTGTAGATCTGTGGGGGGGGGGTTCTGGTCTCCGGTTTCCAGCGGGGACGCCGTGTCCTGTCCTCTAATACCGCCGCTGCCTTTGACGGACGTTTCCAGCAGCTAAAAATAGCGGCGGCAGCAGCAGGACCCGGGTCGTCCTCTCAGCTGCCAGTTGGACCTCGGGACCCGGTCTCTGCAGACGCTCGGTCTTCAGCTGGACCGGTTTTAACCACGCAGCTCCTCCTGGGAGGTTCTGGTCTCCTTGGCGGTCTGCTGACGGCGTCTGGATCGGTTCTGGACCATCTGGTTGGTGACCTTCATGAGTAAAGAGTTGGAGGACCTGGACCCGTCCCCCCAGCATGTAGACCGGACCTGGACCCGTCCCCCCAGCATGTAGACCGGACCTGGACCTCCTCCTTCAGGACGGACGCTCTGCCAGACGTTCTCGTGAGTCCAACTGGTCTCAGAACCGGACAGAACCACATTCCTGAATCTCCTCTGGTCCTGGTCCTCTGAAGGTGGACTTTAGGGATGAGGGACCTACTTCCTGTCCCGGTGGGACGGTGGCGGCGCCGGACCAGCCTGCCCCCGTCCTCCTCCTCCTCCTCCTCCTCCTCTTTCTCCATCCAGGCGTCCAGGAAGTTCCCGTTCTTCCAGGTGGTTCGCTGCTGCAGGTAAAGCTACAGGTGTTGGACTGGGAGGACTGGGAGGACTGGGAGGACTGGGAGGACTGGGACAGCTCTCTGGTCCTGAACAGGAACTTTCTCTGCTCCTGTTTGCAGGTCCGACGCTGAGAACAACTTCTTCTCTTCTCTGAAGCTCAACGACTTCAGAATCATCGACACGCTGGGAGTCGGAGGGTTTGGACGCGTGGAGCTGGTATTCTGGTCCTGGTAGGTTCTGGTTCTGGTCCAGTCCAGGTTCTGGTCCTGGTTCTGGTCCTGGTTCTGTCCTGTTCTGGTCCAGGTCCTGGTTCTGGTCCTGGTGGGGTGCTAGTTTACTCCTCTGTAGTTGGTTCTGATTTATTTATACTTTATTTATTATATTTATTATATTTTATTTACTTGTATAGCACCAGAGGGGTGAAACTACGAAGCAAGTTGGACACAGCCAGGCTTTCTTTGGGTGAGCTGGCTTAACAAACCTGAAACTCTCCATCAGAGATAACCGGTACCACGACGGTGGTTATCAACTATCTTTGTTAACCGCGGCTTTCTGCTTTCTGCTCTGTGCGCGTTCACATAAAAGGGGGCGTTTGACGCGTCATTTGACGCCTCTTCCGGATCAAATGGATAGATGGCGGTCCGTATATTTCAGTCAGGAGGAGCAGGTTTTAATAATGCAGGGCTATGAGGATTTCAAAGAAATCTTTACGGCCAAAAGCAACACTGTAGGTGTGAATAAAGCCAGAGAGGAGTGCTGGCAAAAAATTGTAGATCGTGTAAATTCGTAATGTGACAGTGTGAGGTCCTGTCACTGACCTCCGATTGATCACGTGTCTTGGCTACATGGATCAGGGGTTATGGCTTTGGCTGACTGGCAATTATGTGTGATTTCATCCAGGAGTCTGGGGATCATCAAAACCCGCCCAGGCTATCTGTAGTGTCTCTTGCCACAGTAAATTATATTTATTTCACCACTTAATACACCTTAATTAATCTCCCTCCCTCTTTTAGAGCGCTTAAACTTTAAACTTAATGCAGCAGATTTAAACATTATGTAGGTCTGACTGTCCCATTATGGATGATAAATAAAAATCACTTTAGTTTTTTGCTAAATCTATGTGAAATTAATTTAAGATTTAATATTATCTGTGATACCAATATACGTTCACCGGCCACTTTAATAGGTACCCTATCACCCTGGGGAATCTATGAATTATATTAAAACATTTCACATGAAATTCCACGTCACACTGATTATCATATAATGGACTATTAATTTATGTTACCTGATTTAGTAAAACGCTTCTTTTATTTGAAGTGTGGGCAGATGGCCAGGGAATACTACAAACATATTCAGCAGTTCAGTAAGAGCAAGTACAACCTTTATTCCAGTATTCTGGCTCAGATTTTCTGCATTACCAACTAAATGCATGTAGGTTCCCGCGGCAAAGAAACGCAAAGAAAGAAACGCACACCGTTAGCGCTACTGTGAGCGCACGGCTGCGTTTGGTGGCGCTGCCAATATCTGGCTCTAGCAGATTACAAATGTAACGTACAATATCTGGCTCTAGCAGATTACAAATTAACGTATTCCCTCAGCTGGAAATCTATAGCGTTCATAGAGAATATGGTCATGGGAAGCCAGCGGATCAGTCCGGTCTCTGAATACTCTCCCTCCATTGATCCTGGCGCTAAAGTCAACAGGATTGGGTGAAAGTGAAAGGGCGGCGCTTTTTAGAGCCGATTTGAGCCTAAACTCTGCACATAACCTGCTCCGGACCAGGTTAAGTTTACCATGGAGATCTAGCCAGGTTAAAGAGAGACACCTCGTGGTACCGGAAATCCTGGCTTTAGACATACCTCGCTAACCCTCTAATCTCGCTTCGTAGTTCACCCCTCAGGTCACATCAAGGTTTTCTGAATTTACATTCTTTAATTTTATATTTAACTTTTTTCAGTTTTTATTTTATTTTATCTCATTAATATATTTAATTATATGTTTGTGGTTTTTTTTTTTTTTTTTTATAAATGTTTATTTAATCACTCTGTTGTTTTTTGAGTCACTGTTTATATCAACAACACAACTAATGCTCATTCTGTACCAGTTTCAACTGGTCAAACTGGTGTGGGACCGGTTTAAAATGGTGTGGGACCAGTTAAACTGGTGTGGACCAGATTAAACTGGTGTGGGACCAGATTAAACGGTGGTGTGGGACCAGTTTAAACTGTGTGGGACCAGTACTGGTGGGACCAGTCTAAACTGGTGTGGGACCAGATTTAAACCGGTGTGGGACCAGTCTAAACTGGTGTGGGACCAGTGTGGGGACCAGAAACGGTGTAAACTGGTGGTGGGACCAGTTAAACTGGTGTGGGACCAGATTAAAACAGTTTAAACGGTGTGGGACCAGTCTAAACTGGTGTGGGACCAGTCTAAACTGGTGTGGGACCAGATTAAACCGGTGTGGGACCAGTCTAAACCGGTGTGGGACCAGTCTAAACTGGTGTGGGACCAGTCTCAGGTCTGAACGTACAGGACTGAGTTGTGTTTCCAGTTCAGAGTAACTGGAAACCAGTGAGTCCTGCTTGTTTTCCTTCTCTGGTCTCTGCAGCTTCATCGGGGTTATAGTTTCCCCCCCAACCTTCCTCCTGAACCAGTCATCTGCTCTTCTGTTGCTCTGGTTTCTTCTGCAGCTGCTCTCTGATCAGACACATTTAGAGGTTAAAGGTCGTGGGATTATTGGGGGGCGGTGGGGGGGGGTGGGGGGGGAGGAATCCCCATAACTCCTCTGAAGGTATTTTTAGACGCTGCTGGGGGGGGGGGGGTGGGGGGGTGGGACACGTCTACACTGTATCAGCTGACATCACTAGACCTTTATTAGAAGTCTAAAGTCTGGATTCACATTTTAAAATCGTTTTATTTATTCAGATTAAATCGATCTTTTATCTAATTAAACCTCCAACAACAAAATTTTAACATTATTTTCTTATAACGAAAAAAACCTGAGTGACATTTCAGGAAAGTGGTAGGAGTTGGTCTGCAGTTCCTCTACTGACCACTAGAGGCTGCAGTTCCTCTACCGACCACTAGAGGCTGCAGTTCCTCTACCGACCACTAGAGGCTGCGGTTCCTCTACCGACCACTAGAGGCTGCGGTTCCTCTACCGACCACTAGAGGCTGCGGTTCCTCTACCGACCACTAGAGGCTGCAGTTCCTCTACCGACCACTAGAGGCTGCAGTTCCTCTACCCGACCACTAGAGGCTGCAGTTCCTCTACCGACCACTAGAGGCTGCGGTTCCTCTACCGACCACTAGAGGCTGCGGTTCCTCTAATGACCACTACAGGCTGCCGTTCCTCTACCGACCACTAGAGGCTGCAGTTCCTCTACCGACCACTAGAGCTGCAGTTCCTCTACCGACCACTAGAGGCTGCAGTTCCTCTACCAACCACTAGAGGCTGCAGTTCCTCTACCGACCACTAGAGGCTGCGGTTCCTCTAATGACCACTACAGGCTGCCGTTCCTCTACCGACCACTAGAGGCTGCAGTTCCTCTACCGACCACTAGAGGCTGCAGTTCCTCTACCAACCACTAGAGGCTGCAGTTCCTCTACCGACCACTAGAGGCTGCGGTTCCTCTAATGATCACTACAGGCTGCCGTTCCTCTACCGACCACTAGAGGCTGCAGTTCCTCTACCGACCACTAGAGGCCGCAGTTCCTCTACCGACCACTAGAGGCTGCGGTTCCTCTACTGACCACTAGAGGCTGCGGTTCCTCTACTGACCGCTAGAGGCTGCGGTTCCTCTACCGACCGCTAGAGGCTGCGGTTCCTCTAATGACCACTACAGGCTGCCGTTCCTCTACCGACCACTAGAGGCTGCAGTTCCTCTACCGACCACTAGAGCTGCAGTTCCTCTACCGACCACTAGAGGCTGCGGTTCCTCTACCGACCACTAGAGGCTGCGGTTCCTCTAATGACCACTAAGGCTGCCGTTCCTCTACCGACCACTAGAGGCTGCAGTTCCTCTACCGACCACTAGAGGCTGCAGTTCCTCTACCGACCACTAGAGGCTGCGGTTCCTCTACTGACCACTAGAGGCTGCAGTTCCTCTACCGACCACTAGAGGCTGCGGTTCCTCTAATGACCACTACAGGCTGCCGTTCCTCTACCGACCACTAGAGGCTGCAGTTCCTCTACCGACCACTAGAGCTGCAGTTCCTCTACCGACCACTAGAGGCTGCGGTTCCTCTACCGACCACTAGAGGCTGCGGTTCCTCTAATGACCACTACAGGCTGCCGTTCCTCTACCGACCACTAGAGGCTGCAGTTCCTCTACCGACCACTAGAGGCTGCAGTTCCTCTACCACCCTAGAGCTAGTTCCTCTACCGACCACTAGAGGCTGCGGTTCCTCTACTGACCACTAGAGGCTGCGGTTCCTCTACCGACCCACTAGAGGCTGCGGTTCCTCTACTGACCACTAGAGGCTGCGGTTCCTCTACCTGACCACTAGAGGCTGCGGTTCTCTACCACTAGAGGCTGCGGTTCCTCTACCGACCACTAGAGGCTGCGGTTCCTCTACGACCACTAGAGGCTGCGGTTCCTCTACCGACCACTAGAGGCTGCGGTTCCTCTAATGACCACTACAGGCTGCCGTTCCTCTACCGACCACTAGAGGCTGCAGTTCCTCTACCGACCACTAGAGGCTGCAGTTCCTCTACCTGACCACTAGAGGCTGCGGTTCCTCTACTGACCACTAGAGGCTGCGGTTCCTCTAACCGACCACTAGAGGCTGCGGTTCCTCTAATGACCACTACAGGCTGCCGTTCCTCTACCGACCACTAGAGGCTGCAGTTCCTCTACCGACCACTAGAGCTGCAGTTCCTCTACGACCACTAGAGGCTGCGGTTCCTCTACCTCTACTGACTAGAGGCTGCGGTTCCTCTACCGAGGCTGACCACTAGAGGCTGCGGTTCCTCTACTGACCACTAGAGGCTGCGGTTCCTCTACCGACCACTAGAGGCTGCGGTTCCTCTACCGACCACTAGAGGCTGCGGTTCCTCTACCGACCACTAGAGGCTGCGGTTCCTCTACCGACCACTAGAGGCTGCAGTTCCTCTACCACTAGAGGCTGCAGTTCCTCTACCACTAGAGGCTGCAGTTCCTTTACCGACCACTAGAGGCTGCAGTTCCTCCACTGACCACTAGAGGCTGCAGTTCCTCTACCGACCACTAGAGGCTGCATTTCCTCGACCGACCACTAGAGGCTGCAGTTCCTCTACCGACCACTAGAGGCTGCAGTTCCTCTACCGACCACTAGAGTCTGATGGTGGAAGCGTTCCAGCAGCTGTTGGAGCTCAGGTTTCTTGGGTCCATAAATAGAGATCATGTCATGCTCTATAAACTCTGAGGTGTTTACAACCTGAACGCCACTCAGCTGTTAAAGGACGAGGACATGATGGGGCCTCTAACGGGCTTCCGGCACGTAAAGGCTAAAAAAGTGACCTGATACGTGACTGAAACATGATAGCATGTTAGCAGGTTCTGTTGCTTTGTTATTTCGTATTTAAACTTCATTTTTCAGCCACTGTTTGAATCAGTTTAGTGTTTGAGGAGGGGAGATGGGTTCTCTGCTGTGATGCGTACGATCCTCCAGCACCGACTTTTTTGTTTTTTTTTTTTTTTGTCTGCATTTACATTCAGGTTAGTGTTATCACCTAGCAAGACCATCTAGTATGTATATGCAGTTTAATCTTGTAGCAGACTTTTTTTTGTACTAATGTGAAGGGTGAATGTGTCCTTCAGTCCTCTCTGCCAGTAAATTCAACGTTTTTATTAACATCTTAAATCCTGATTTCATCAGAGAGGACTAAAAAACACCAGCAGTGAAACATTTAAAGACAAGACAATTAAAGACAGTGACAGTGAGGGTGTGGTGGTATATATATATATATATATATATATATATATATATATATATATCTAAATATATATATATATATATATATATGTGAATGTGAACATACTTGTAGCTGCTCTGCCATTGGCTATCTGCTAGCATCTTCCTAGCTATCTACTAGCATCTTCCTGTCTATCGGCTAACATCGTCCTGGCTATCTGCTAGCATTTTCCTGGCTATCTGCTAGCATCTTCCTGACTATCTGCTAGCATCTTCCTGGCTATCGGCTAGCATCTTCCTGTCTATCTGCTAGCATCTTCCTGGCTATCTGCTAGCATCTTCCTGACTATCGGCTAGCATCTTCCTGGCTATCTGCTACTATCTTCCTGGCTATCGGCTAGCATCTTCCTGGCTATCGGCTAGCATCTTCCTGGCTATCTGCTACCATCTTCCTGACTATCTGCTAGCATCTTCCTGGCTATCTGCTAGCATCTTCCTGACTATCGGCTAGCATCTCTGCTACTATCTTCCTGGCTATCGGCTAGCATCTTCCTCGGCTAGCATCTTCCTGGCTATGCTATCTTCCTGCTATCTGCTAGCATCTTCCTGGCTATCTGCTACCATCTTCCTGGCTATCGGCTAGCATCTTCCTGGCTATCTGCTACCATCTTCCTGGCTATCGGCCAGCATCTTCCTAGCTATCTGCTAGCATCTTCCTGACTATCTGCTAGCATCTTCCTGGCTATCGGCCAGCATCTTCCTGACTATCTGCTAGCATCTTCCTGGCTATCGGCTGGCATCTTCCTGGCTATCTGCTAGCATCTTCCTGGCTATCTGCTAGCATCTTCCTGGCTATCGGCTAGCATCTTCCTGGCTATCTGCTAGCATCTTCCTGGCTACTAGCATCTTCCTGGCTATCTGCTAGCATCTTCCTGGCTAGCTCTTCCCTGGCTATCTGCTAGCATCTTCCTGGCTGCTATCTGCTAGCATCTTCCTGGCTATCTGCTATCCTATCTTCCTGGCTAGCATCTTCTGGCTATCTGCTATCTTCCTGGCATCTGCTAGCATCTTCCTGGCTATCTGGCTAGCATCTTCTGGCTATTTGCTAGCATCTTCCTGGCTATCTGCTAGCATCTTCCTGGCTATCGGCTCCCCTCCCCCCACCACCTGTGATCCTCTGCTGCGTACTTCAGTGTTGTATTTGTCACTAATGAGAGTTTCTTTAATTTTCTCCTTCGGGGCCGTTTCCAGTCCTGGGGGGGGGGGGGGGAGTTCTGGTGCAGGACTGTGTTCTGTGTTCCTAAAAACTAAATTCATTCATTAAACAAAATCTGACTTTATAAACTCACAGATTTTCACAAGACAAGTTAGATTTACCTACTTTACTCATTTTAAAAATACATGAGCAATTACATTTGAAACTACGACTTTATAGTTGTAAATGTTTGAGAGATTTACAAAAAATATCCCATTTTGGATTATAAACCTCAAAATTTGCAAAAAAAAACAAAAAAACAAAAACCAAAACTGAATTTATGATGAAAAACACGTATAAAAGAAGAACATAAACTCCAGACTATAAAATCACAAATTTACACAAAACAATCTATGATTATTATCTATTAATTTGCAAATATACTTGAAAACATTTAGGATATCACACTTTATAAATCTGTAATTTTACAAGAATTTTTTTCACTGTAAAGTTACAATTTAAAAAATAATCTTAGAGAATATGACTTTAAAAACTTGTAAATACTAAAAGAGTTTTATTCCTGAAGTTTCAAAAGTGAACGGGTTTGTTCGGGGTGGAAGAACTGTGGAGTCTGGAGCCCCCTGGTGGTCGGTCGTGGTCACAGTCTCAGAGTTTTATTCTGCGTTACCGTGACAACGTTTGTGTCTGTCCAGGTGCAGCTGAAGAGCGAAGAGGCGAAGACGTTCGCCATGAAGGTCCTGAAGAAGCGCCACATCGTGGACACCAGGCAGCAGGAGCACATCCGCTCAGAGAAACACATCATGACTGACGCACACTCGGACTTCATCGTCAGGTCTGGACCTTCACAATAAAAGCCTCCGCTGTCAGACCTGAACTTTAAACCTTAAACGTGACCGGTGTGTTTGGCGTTCAGGTTGTACCGGACGTTTAAAGACAGTAAATACCTGTACATGCTGATGGAGGCGTGTCTGGGAGGAGAGCTGTGGACCATCCTGAGAGACAGGTGCGCCAGCACCACACCTGCGGAGATATAGATACAGGTGAACTTTCCAACCTTCTGACACATTTCAGGCCTCAGGCATAAAGAGATAAAAAATTTTTTATCTTTATGTTTGAATCCTGAATGTGGTAAAAGGTTGAAAAGTTCAAGGAGCTGAATAGTTTCAGAAGGACCTGTGTTTATATAGAAGTGATTATTCTATTGATTTTTAAATCAATAATAATAATAACGGAGTTATTGATCTGTGTTCAGGGGTCCGTTTGAAGACGCCACCACCAGGTTCTACACCGGCTGTGTTCTGGAAGCCTTCGCTTACCTTCACAATAAAGGCATCATCTACCGAGACCTGAAACCTGAGAACCTGATCCTGGACCGCCGGGGATACGCCAAACTGGTACGCTGGTCCCAGTCTGGGAGCTGGTCCCAGTCTGGGAGCCGGTTCCAGTCTGGGAGCTGGTTCCAGACCAGAATCTGGTTCCAGACTGGGAGCCGGTTCCAGTCTGGGAGCTGGTCCCAGTCTGGGACCAGCTCCCAGTCTGGGAGCTGGTTCCAGTCTGGGAGCTGGTTCCAGACTGGGAGCTGGTCCCAGTCTGGGAGCTGGTCCCAGTCTGGGAGCTGGTTCCAGACTGGGAGCTGGTCCCAGTCTGGGAGCTGGTCCCAGTCTGGGAGCTGGTTCCAGTCTGGGAGCTGGTTCCAGACCAGAATCTGGTCCCAGTCTGGGATCTGGTTCTTCACTGGGAGCTGGTTCCAGTCTGGGAGCTGGTTCCAGTCTGGGAGCTGGTTCCAGACTGGGAGCTGGTTCCAGTCTGGGAGCTGGTTCCAGACTGGGAGCTGGTTCCAGTCTGGGAGCTGGTTCCAGTCTGGGAGCTGGTTCCAGACTGGGAGCTGGTTACAGACTGGGAGCTGGTTCCAGTCTGGGAGCTGGTTCCAGACCAGAATCTGGTCCCAGTCTGGGAGCCGGTTCCAGTCTGGGAGCCGGTTCCAGTCTGGGAGCTGGTCCCAGACTGGGAGCTGGTTCCAGTCTGGGAGCTGGTCCCAGTCTGGGAGCTGGTTCCAGTCTGGGAGCTGGTTCCAGTCTGGGAGCTGGTTCCAGACCAGAATCTGGTCCCAGTCTGGGAGCTGGTCCCAGTCTGGGAGCTGGTCCCAGTCTGGGAGCTGGTTCCAGTCTGGGAGCTGGTTCCAGTCTGGGATCTGGTTCCAGTCTGGGAGCTGGTCCCAGTCTGGGAGCCGGTCCCAGTCTGGGAGCTGGTCCCAGACTGGGAGCTGGTTCTAGTCTGGGAGCTGGTCCCAGTCTGGGAGCTGGTCCCAGTCTGGGAGCTGGTTCCAGACCAGAATCTGGTCCCAGTCTGGGAGCCGGTTCCAGTCTGGGAGCCGGTCCCAGTCTGGGAGCTGGTCCCAGACTGGGAGCTGGTTCTAGTCTGGGAGCTGGTCCCAGTCTGGGAGCTGGTCCCAGTCTGGGAGCTGGTTCCAGTCTGGGAGCTGGTTCCAGACCAGAATCTGGTCCCAGTCTGGGATCTGGTTCTTCACTGGGAGCTGGTTCCAGTCTGGGAGCTGGTTCCAGTCTGGGAGCTGGTTCCAGACTGGGAGCCGGTTCCAGTCTGGGAGGTGGTTCCAGACCAGAATCTGGTCCCAGTCTGGGAGCCGGTTCCAGTCTGGGAGCCGGTCCCAGTCTGGGAGCTGGTTCCAGACCAGAATCTGGTACAAGTCTGGGAGCTGGTCCCAGTCTGGGAGCTGGTCCCAGTCTGGGAGCTGGTCCCAGTCTGGGAGCTGGTTCCAGTCTGGGAGCTGGTTCCAGTCTGGGAGCTGGTTCCAGTCTGGGAGCCGGTCCCAGTCTGGGAGCTGGTTCCAGACTGGGAGCTGGTTCCAGACTGGGAGCTGGTTCCAGTCTGGGAGCTGGTTCCAGTCTGGGAGCTAGTTCTAGACTGGGAGCTGGTTCCAGATTCAGGCGACCCGTCGTCTCCAGAACCTGCCGTTGACCCGGTTGACCCGTCTCTTCTTCAGGTGGACTTCGGTTTTGCTAAGAAGATCGGCTTCTGTAAGAAGACGTGGACGTTCTGCGGGACGCCGGAGTACGTTGCCCCGGAGATCATCCTCAACAAGGGTCACGACGTGTCGGCGGACTACTGGTCTCTGGGGATCCTGATGTACGAGCTGCTGACGGGCAGGTGAGGGCGCCGCCGAGCACTGACGCTGTTCTCTCCAGGTGTTCAGTTAATTCAGTTAAAACCAGAACCGTCGGGTCTGCAGTCCCCCGTTCTCAGGTCCAGATCCGATGAAGACCTACAACGTCATCCTGAGGGGCATCGACATGATCGAGTTCCCAAAGAAGATCACGAAGAACGCCGCCCACCTCATCAAGAAGCTCTGCAGGTGAGGTGACCCACCTGGGTCGGAGAACGGTTCTGGTCCAGGACCGACCCGTAACCACCAGTGTTCTGTGTCGGCAGGGACAATCCATCAGAGAGGCTCGGAAACCAGAAAAATGGAGTCAAGGACATCCAGAAGCACAAGTGAGTGAGCTGAGCGGTTCTTCATCTGATAACGGCCAGAACTCCAGGTAAACAGGTGTGTTTCTGTGTTCAGGTGGTTCGAAGGCTTCAACTGGGAGGGTCTGAGGAAAGGAACTCTGACTCCGCCCATCATACCTGAGGTGAGACAACTTGCTCTGATGTCACCTGAAACAGTCACCACCAAATCCTGCTATACGCCCCTGTTAGCACCTGTTAGCCCCTGTAAGCAACCTGTTAGCACCCCTGTTAACACCTGTTAGCCCTTGTTAGCACGTGTTAGCCCCTGTAAGCAACCTGTTAGCACCCCTGTTAACACCTGTTAGCCCTTGTTAGCACCTGTTAGCCCCTGTAAGCAACCTGTTAGCCCCTGTTAACACCTGTTAGCCCTGTTAGCCTTGCCCTAGCACCTGTTAGCCCTGCCCTTGTTAGCCCCTGTAAGCAACCTGTTAGCACCCCTGTTAACACCTGTTAGCACGTGTTAGCCCCTGTTAGCCCCTGTTACCACGTGTTAGCCCCTGTTAGCACCTGTTAGCCCCTGTTAGCACCTGTTAGCCGCTGTAAGCAACCTGTTAGCCCCTGTTAGCACGTGTTAGCCCCTGTTGACACCTGTTAGCCCCTGTTAGCCCCTGTTAGCCCCTGTTAGCACCTGTTAGCCCCTGTAAGCAACCTGTTAGCACCTGTTAGCACCTGTTAGCCCCTGTTAGCACGTGTTAGCCCCTGTTGACACCTGTTAGCCCCTGTTAGCAACTTGTTACCCCCTGTTAGCACCTGTTAGCACTTGTTAGCCCCTGTTAGCACGTGTTAGCCCCTGTTATCACCTGTTAGTCCCTGTTAGCACCTGTTAGCCTCTGTTAGCAGCTGTTAGCCCCTGTTAGCACCTGTTAGCCCATGTTAGCACCTGAAAGCCCCTGTTAGCTGCTGTAAGCAACCTGTTAGCCCCTGTTAGCACGTGTTAGCCCCTGTTGACACTTGTTAGCCCCTGTTAGCCCTTGTTAGCCCCTGTTAGCACCTGTGAGCCCGTTAGCAGCTGTTAGCCCCTGTTAGCCCCTGTTAGCACGTGTTAGCCCCTGTAAGCAACCTGTTAGCCCCTGTTAGCACGTGTTAGCTCCTGTTAGTAGCTGTTAGCCCCTGTTAGCACCGGTTAGCACCTGTTAGTCAGTTTGAAGCTGAGACTCCACAGCAGGTAACTACACAGGTGGACTACAGGTGGCGCTCAAGCTCCACCCCCTTTGACCTCAGAATGTTTTACCTCCAGCTGTTTCACCATTAAAAGTAGCAGTCTGATGTCAAAAAGTCACACTTTTGTGAGACAATTTCACAACAAAGAATTTGCAAATCTTTCTAAAAGATTTTCTTTAAGATTTTTACAATTTAAAAAAAAAAAAACTATGTTACTGAACTAAGTTTTGATTGATTGATTGATTGGTTGAAGGTGTTTGACCTCCTCTCTCGTGTCCAGGTCTCGTCTCCGGTGGACACCAGAAACTTTGACAGTTTCCCTGAAGACGCAGATGAACCGCCACCAGATGACACCTCTGGATGGGACTTTGACTTTTAGGAGACGCCATGAAGATGGACAAGTGTCTCCAGTCGGGACAAAGACGATGTGACGCTTGGTGTTAGACTCTGATGCTAGACTCTTATCTGAGATGGATCAGGTGCTGCTGGTCCAGTGTCTTCCTCTAACTGGGTCTGCATTCATTCTGAAGGTCATCTGGACTCGTCTGGACCTTCAGACGTTGTCAGGGACGTGGACGCTTCCAGAGACAAAACAAAAACGTTTCTGGTTCCTGCTGACTTCTTCCATCAGCCTTTAACCTGCTGCAGCCTCCTCAGAGGTTTCCAGGACTCTGCTGAAGAACTCTGGTGGACCTCAGCCTCCACAAAAACATCTAGAGGCTCTGGATAGAACCAGTCCTTCTAGAAGAACTCTGGTGGACCTCAGCCTCCAAAAAAACATCTAGAAGCTCTGGATAGAACCAGTCCTTGTAGAAGAACTCTGGTGGACCTCGGCCTCCAAAAGGTTTCTAGAACGTCTGGATAGAACCAGTCCTTCTAGAAGAACTCTGGTGGACCTCAGCCTCCAAAAGGTTTCTAGAAGGTCTGGATAGAACCAATCCTTCTAGAAGAACTCTGGTGGATCTCGGCCTCCAGAAAGCTTCTAGAAGGTCTGGATAGAACCAGTCCTTCTAGAAGAACTCTGGTGGACCTCGGCCTCCAGAAGCTTCTTGAAGGTCTGGATAGAACCAGTCCTTCTAGAAGAACTCTGGTGGACCTCGGCCTCCAAAAGGTTTCTAGAACGTCTGGATAGAACCAGTCATTCTAGAAGAACTCTGGTGGACCTCGGCCTCCAGAAAGTTTCTAGAACGTCTGGAAAGAACCAGTCCTTCTAGAAGAACTCTGGTGGACCTCGACCTCCAGAAAGTTTCTAGAAGGTCTGGATAGAACCAGTCATTCTAGACGAACTCTGGTGGACCTCGGCCTCCAGAAAGTTTCTAGAAGGTCTGGATAGAACCAGTCCTTCTAGAGGAACTCTGGTGGACCTCGGCCTCCAGAAAGCTTCTAGAAGGTCTGGATAAACCCAGTCCTTCTAGAAGAACTCTGGTGGACCTCGGCCTCCAGAAAGTTTCTACAACGTCTGGATAGAACCAGTCCTTCTAGAAGAACTCTGGTGGACCTCGGCCTCCAGTAAGTTTCTAGAAGGTCTGGATAGAACCAGTCCTTCTAGAAGAACTCTGGTGGACCTCAGCCTCCAGAAGCTTCTAGAAGGTCTGGATAGAACCAGTCCTTCTAGAAGAACTCTGGTGGACCTCAGCCTCCAGAAGTTTCTAGAAGGTCTGGATAGAACCAGTCCTTCTAGAAGAACTCTGGTGGACCTCGGCCTCCAGAAGCTTCTAGAAGGTCTGGATAGAACCAGTCATTCTAGAAGAACTCTGGTGGACCTCAGCCTCCAGAAAGTTTCTAGAAGGTCTGGATAGAACCAGTCCTTCTAGAAGAACTCTGGTGGACCTCGGCCTCCAAAAGGTTTCTAGAACGTCTGGATAGAACCAATCCTTCTAGAAGAACTCTGGTGGACCTCGGCCTCCAGAAGCTTCTAGAAGGTCTGGATAGAACCAGTCATTCTAGAAGAACTCTGGTGGACCTCAGCCTCCAGAAAGTTTCTAGAAGGTCTGGATAGAACCAGTCCTTCTAGAAGAACTCTGGTGGACCTCAGCCTCCAGAAGCTTCTAGAAGGTCTGGATAGAAACCAGTCCTTCCTCTGCCTCCAAATTCTAGGTCTGGATAGAACCAATCCTTCTAGAAAACTCTGGTGGACCTCGGCCTCCAGAAAGCTTCTAGAAGGTCTGGGATAGAACCAGTCCTTCTAGAAGAACTCTGGTGGACCTCGGCCTCCAGAAAGTTCTAGAAGGTCTGGATAGAACCAGTCCTTCTAGAAGAACTCTGGTGGAACCTCCTCCAGAAGCTTCTAGAAAGAACTCTGAAGTGGAGACCTCAGCCTCCAGAAGCTTCTAGAAGGTCTGGGATGAAGAACTCACCTCATTCTAGAAGAAGAACTCTGGTGGACCTCGGCATCCAGAAGCTTCTAGAAGGTCTGGATAGAACCAGTCCTGCTGGAGTCAAGAAGATCCATCCAGATGGTGTTTTTATACTTCAGAGCAAATGTAACAGATTACAGATTTATTTGTATATTTTGGAAGTGTTTTGAGATGTTTTTGTTGTTTTTATATGATCATCTTCATTAATATTAAAATAGTTCCAGTGGTTGCCATGGTAGCTGAATAAAAGAGCTTCTGGTTGTGACGTTAGTCTGGTCTCGGTCCTGGACCTGGTCTTTAACCAGGTCTATATGGACTCTGGTTAGTATGGTCATGATTGTTACTACCATACTATACTATACTACCTTACTATACTATACTATACTACCATACTATACTATACTACTATAGTATACTACCATAATATAATAAACTATACTACTATACTACCATACCATACTATACTACCATACTATACTATACAACCTTACTATACTATACTACCATACCATACTATACTACTACATCATACTATACTATACTATACTATACTATACTATACTATACTACTATACCATACTATACTACCTTACTATACTACACTATACTATACTACTACACCATACTATACACTACCATACTATACTATACTACTATACTATACTACTATACCATACTATACTATACTATACCATCATACTATACTACTATACTATACTGCTATAGTATACTACCATAATATAATAAACTATACTACTATACTACCATACCATACTATACTATACTACCATACTATACTATACAACCTTACTATACCACACTATACTATACTACCATACCATACTATACTATACTACCTTACTATACTACACTATACTACTACACCATACTATATCATCATACTATACTACTATACTATACTACTATACCATCATAATATACTACTATACTACTATACTATACTACTATACTATACTACTACACCATACTATACACTACTATACTATACTATACTATACTACTATACCATCATACTATACTACTATACTATACTACTATACCATACTATACTATACCATCATAATATACTACTATACTATACTATACTACTATACTATACTATACTATACCATCATACTATACTACTATACTCCCATAAGTCTGGCCTGTTAGAAACTAAAACTGCTGCAGAAGAAAATAAAAGCTGAAGAACAAACTGAAGTTTTTCTGTTTTCATCTTTGATGTTTGTGGAGTCGACTGAAGTCCAGATGTTCTTATCAGGACCGAGACCAGATCAGAACCAGGAATGAAACCAGACCAGAACCAGGACTGAGACCAGATCAGGTCCAGGACTGAGACCAGACCAGACCAGACCCGGACTGAACATACCAAACCAGAGACTGAGACCAGACCAAACCAGATGACCAGTCCAGGACTGAGACCAGATCAGGTTAGGACTAGACAACCAGACATGTAGACGACTGAGACCAGACCAGACCAGACTGAGACAGACAAGACCAGGACTGAGACCAGACCAGGACCAGACCGACCAGCAGGACTGAGACCAGACCAGAACCAGGACGGAACCAGACCAGACCAGGACCAGGACTGAGACCAGAACCAGATGAGACCAGACCCAGGCAGGAACTGAGACCAGACAGGTGCAGGACTGAGACCGACCAGACGAGACAGGACAGACCAGACTGAGACCAGACACAGACTAGACCAGACCAACCAGGACTGAGGACCAGACCAGACCAGGTGCAGGACAGTAGACCAGACATGTGCAGGACTGAGACCAGACCAGTCAGGAGGTGAGGACTAGACCAGGTGCAGGACTGAGACCAGACCAGGTGCAGACGAGACCAGACCAGGTGAGACCAGACCAGGTCAGGAACCGAGACCAGACCATCCAGAGTGAGACCAGACCATCAGGACGAGACCAGACCAGACCAGGAGACCAGAGACAGGTGCAGGACTGAGACCAGATCAGGTGCAGGACTGAGACCAGACCAGGTGCAGGACTGACCAGACCCAGACTGAGACCAGACCATCAGGACTGAGACCAGACAGGACTGAGACCAGGACTGAGACCAGACCAGGTGCAGGACTGAGACCAGAGACCAGCAGGTGCAGGACTGACCAGACCAGGTGCTGAGGACTGAGACCAGACCAGTGCAGGACTGAGACCAGACCAGGTGCAGGACGAGAGACCAGTGCAGGACAGACCAGACCAGTCAGGACTGAGAGACCAGACAGGTGCAGGACTGAGACCAGACCAGGTCCAGGACTGAGAGTAGACCAGAACCAGGACTGAGACCAGACCAGACCAGGTGCAGGACCGAGACCAGACCAGGTGCAGGACTGAGACCAGACCAGGTGCAGGACCAGACAGGTGCAGACTGAGACCAGACAGGTGCAGGTGCAGGACTGAGACCAGACCAGGTGCAGGACTGAGACCAGACCAGGTGCAGGACTGAGACCAGACCAGTCAGGACTGAGGTGCAGGGACTGAGACCAGACAGGTCAGGACAGACTAGACCAGACCAGGTGCACAGACCAGACCAGATCAGGTGGCAGGACCGAGACCAGACCAGGTGCAGGACTGAGACCAGACCATCAGGTGACCAGGACCTGAGACCAGACAGGTCCAGGACTGAGGACCAGACCAGACAGGTGCAGGACCGAGACAACCAGGTGGACTGACAGACCAGGTGCAGGACCAGACCAGACCAGGTGCAGGACCGAGACCAGACCAGGTGCAGGACTGAGACCAGACCAGGTGCAGGACTGAGACCAGACCAGATCAGGTGCAGGACCGAGACCAGACCAGGTGCAGGACTGAGACCAGACCAGGTGCAGGACTGAGACCAGACCAGATCAGTGCAGGACCGAGACCAGACCAGGTGAGGACTGAGACCAGACCAGGTGCAGGACTGACCAGACCAGACCAGAACCAGGACTGAGACCAGACCAGGTGCAGGACTGAGACCAGACCAGGTCCAGGACTGAGACCAGACCAGACCAGAACCAGGACTGAGACCAGACCAGACAGGTGAGGACCGAGACCAGACCACCAGGTGCAGGACTGACAGACCAGACCAGGTGCAGGACTGAGACCAGACCAGGTGCAGGACTGAGACCAGACCAGGACCAGGACTGAGACCAGACCAGGTGCAGGACTGAGACCAGACCAGGTGCAGGACTGAGACCAGGTAGACCAGGTCCAGGACTGAGACCAGACCAGACCAGGTGCAGGGACCAGACCAGAACCAGGTGCAGGACTGAGACCAGACCAGGACCAGGACTGAGACCAGACCAGACCAGACCAGGTGCAGGACTGAGACCAGACCAGGTGAACCAGGACAGAGACCAGACCAGGTCCAGGACTGAGAGTAGACCAGACCAGGTGCAGGACTGAGACCAGACCAGACCAGGTGCAGGACTGAGACCAGACCAGGTGCAGGACTGAGACCAGACCAGACCAGGACTGAGACCAGACCAGGTGCAGGACCGAGACCAGACCAGGTGCAGGACTGAGACCAGACAGGTGCAGGACTGAGAGTAGACCAGGTGCAGGACTGAGACCAGACCAGACCAGGTCCAGGACTGAGACCAGACCAGAACCAGGACTGAGACCAGACCAGGTCCAGGACTCTTTAAAACTGGGTCTGGACCGGCGTCTCCCAACGTTTCTAAATGGTTTCATGATGTTTCAGACTGAATGGCTCCTCTGCTGATATCGTTCCCTCGTGGCGCTGTTAGGAGTCCTGCAGGTCTGATGACCAGCAGCTCCTGGACCCGGATGGACTTAACAGGTGACGTCACCAGGAAGACGGCAGGCTCACGTGTCTGTGAGGATGAGAGGAGAAGCCCCCCCCCTCCCCATCCCCGTCGTGTTTTTTATGAATGAGGACGTGGAACAGCCTGGGTGACGTCATCAGCAGGTCCGCCCCCTCTGATGCGGAAAAAAACTCACGATCTGAAAGAGAGATGCCCCCCCCCCCCCTTCCTCACAAGACTGAGGATGAGTAATACAGCCGGGGGGGGGCGTTGCATCATCATCATCAGTGAACGTGCAGAAGCAGGAGAACAAACGTTAGCTCAGCGGGGCTGGAGCAGGCTAATTCCTGGAACATCTCTGCTTCTGGAGCAGGAGCTCCTGCGGGTCAGGCTAATTCCTGGATGACAGCCTGAGACTCCTCTGAGCCTGGGTCCCGGCTAACACCTGAATCACTGACCCACGTCCGCGTGGGACCAGCGGGACCAGCGGGACCAGCGGGACCGGGCTAATCTGTGGACCGGCTGTCGGACATGTTCTGTTTCTGCCTGCAGAGTTCACTGCTGAAGCTCCAGGCGCTGGAGGTGGAGGGGGGGCCCTGTCTGGGGCCCTCCCCCGAGGACAGGCCCCCGGCTCCAGGCAGCAAGGAGCAGAAGAGCCCCGGCGGCCCCCCCGTCTGTCACGGCGCGCCGGTGGACGAGAACGAGCCCCCAGGTACGAGCACCTGTGTGAGTCAGAGCTCCTCCCAGACAGCAGGGGGCGCCAAGCTTCCAGGCGGGAAATAAAATCAGTGTCTGTATTTAAATAAAATGAAAAACTGAAATTAGGACTCGTCTTTCTCACAAATCTGCATCTTTAGAAAGTTAAAAGCCTTTTTTTGTTTATTCAGTTTTAAGTGTGACACTTTCTTTCTGAAATATTATTTTTCATTTTTCATTTAATCTTCATGAAAAATTAAATTATAATTTAATTTAATAAATTAATTTCTTTAAAATTTTTGATACTTTTGTCTCTTTTTTTGTTTATTTATATTCCTAAGTTCTTTTTTTTTTTTTTAATTATTTTTTCCAATTTTTTTGAAAGTTAAATACCATTTTTTCTTTCAAATTTGCATCTTAAAATTAGAAAGTTTTAATGTTGAGTTTTATTCTTCTTGAAAACTCGGGTTTGTGAAGTTTGAAATGATTTTCTTGCAAATTTAAATGTTTAAATGTGTATTATTTATTTATTCATTTAGTCATGAAAAATTATATTTATTTTTTTAAATTTACTGTAAATGTTTGAATTTTATTTTTTGTCATGCAAATTTTTGAGTTTATAAAGTCAAAATCTTTTTTTATTGTCGAAATTGTTGGGATTTTTTTTCTGTTAAATGTTTTAATTTATCAGTATTTTTCTCTTTTATTGGTACGTCAATATCAGATCAGATTAACCTAATTAAACCTTTACTCTAAAAGCATCTCTAGAATCCAGACATTTTAGTGAATTATATAATTCACTAAATATAAAACATCCAACCTTCCATTTATCTCTAAAGTTCTGGGATAAATAGTTGAAGCCAGGTAGGAGAACACCTGTATAGAAGCTGGTTATAGCTGGTTAGAGTCTCCAACGACCTCCTCATGGCCTCAGATGATCGACCAGTACCGGATCAGTACCTGGACTGGTTCTGTTGGACCTCAGAGCTGCTTTGATACCGTTGATCACAGTGTTTTACTGGTCAGATTAGAGCAGGTTACTGGGATTACAGGGACAGAACTAGACTGGTTTAAACCACATCTGACAGGTTCCAGTTCCTCAGACGAGGGTCTGCTGTGGCGTCCCACAGGGTTCAGTTCTGGGACCCGTCCTCTTCACTCTACACATGCTGCCCCTGGAAATATTATCCAGAGACCCCACATCAATGTTCATTGATCTGCAGCTGTATTGATCCATGAAACCAGAGGAAACAGAACCGTCAGACAAAGCTTCAGAGCATGTCTGAAGGACATTCAGACCTGGACGTCCTCTAACTTTTAGCTTTTAAATCCTGATAAAACAGATGTTATTGTCTTTGGTCCTGAGGACCAGATGAGCTGGTTTCATGTCGTCCTCCAGTCCAACTGTGAGAAACCTGAGTTATTTTAGATCAGGATCTGTGGTTTAAACAGATTATTAATCCAGGAGTAGATCTGGAGGACGGGTCTTCTGCTATCAGACACGTTTACCAGAACTCTGGGGGCGGAGCCCAGAACTCTGGGGGCGGAGCCCAGACCCTGATGGTTCTGGGCCCAGACCCTGGTGGTTCTGGGTATTCTACCCGGGAAATGAGCTCTATGCTTATAAGACATGCTGCGTCTGGTCTAGACCCAAATCCTGCCAATACGTACTTCAAAATGTGTTAAAAATTAAATGACGTAGCCGTACTAGCGATAGAAAGAGAATAATCAAACAACAGAGTGTGTTCAGTGAGAGGCTTCTTCAGGTCCGTTGTAAGACGGAAAGATACAGAAGATCATTCCTGCCATCAGCCTCCACAACAAGATATAAAACCTATTATTATTATTATTATTGCTGTAATATTATTATTATTGCTAAAAAAAAAAAAAAACAGGAGCCCTTGCTACAGTGTTGAATTTCCCTTTATGGGATAAATAAAGTATTTTTCATTTCATTTTCATTTCATTTCATTTCATTTTTCATAATGACGCACTTATAGATAATCATGAATTAAAGGAATCACTGCTCCTTCTGTCCTCTGGAGACTTTAGAATAAATTACCTGACGTTACTAGGACGTCTGACTCTCTGGACGCTTTCAAAAGTCGCCTAAAAGACTAATTTATTTTTATTCTGTTTTTATACTATAGGATTGTCAAATTATTATTATTTATTATTATTATTATTATTAATAATAAAATCAATAAGTAACCAAACATTTTATATTCTGTCTGAAGTCAAGTTGTATTCCCTCTAATTAAAGGTTATGATTTTCCTTATTGTTGTTAGCATGTTTGTTTGTTTTAAACCCTAGAACAAGTGAAGAAGTAAAAATGTTGAGTGACGCCTCCAGACGTTCTTTCACAAACTAATATCACGATAACGATATATATCACGATATATACCATAATAAAATATGTTTTCAGTTATTCTCTAAAAAGTTTGACAAATATTTCATTGCTTACTTTTCAACTTTATTTTGAAAGGACATTTAGCTGAACTGTCACAAACATACATTTTAGTGCAGCAAAAACAGGTAGGTACAGAGGTACAGTAGCTTTCTTTCACATTTTTTTAAAGTGCACAACAGTTTCTGAGAGGAAAAACACATTTTTGCACTGAAGTTCAGCTATAAAAAATAAACACAAATTATTTTTCAACTTTCTGAAATCTGTAACCTTGTAGTGTCAAAGTTTGCAAACCAATATAAAGTGTCTAAAGTAAACATCAGGGTTGAAGAGAACTCTGTTTAAGGCATTAACCATGAATAAAAGTACAAACATAAAAGGCTACTTTGTAGAAGTAGATATGATTCTATCAAATTTATCATTGCAGGTTATTTAATTACATATTTGCTGTAATAATTGATAAAATTAGGTTAGAAACGTTAGAAGAGAAATGGCACGATACACACTTTTATATCGATATGTATCGTCATGTCGCCCAGCGCTAGCTGCTGAACGGATTAATTACTTAATTGGTGTTAATTCGTCCCTTGATGTCTCTGCAGAGCTGCTGGCCGTCCTGACCAGACCTCCACCGTCCCCCCGACACCCACCGCTGACCCCCCTCCAGCAGGGCTGGCAGCCCCCCACCCCCGACGCCAGCCCCCACCACTCCCCACAGAGGAACGCCCTCGGAGGAGAGGGGGGAGGAGGGGGGGAGGGGTCAGAGGGAGGCGGAGCTCTGCTGCAGCTGCTGGCGGGACTCTCCAGCCCCCTCCCCTCCCCCCGCTGCTCCAGCCACAGCCAGAGGTTCAACTCGGACCCCGACGCGGCGCCATCACCCCCCTGCAGCCAGCAGTACATGCTGTAAGCCCCGCCCCCTGCTCCTGCTCCCTTTACTGGTCTGTTGGTCCACATTTAACTCTTTTATTCAGAAACATTTCTGCTGTTCAGTTGATGTGAGTGAGCTTTTCTGAGACTCGGTTCTGAACTGGGACTGGACTGGGGGTCTCCGGTGGTCCGAGACTGGACTTAGCCGGTACTGACGGGGTCTCGGTCCCGTCAGAGGTCGTGACCGAGACTGGACTTAGCCGGTACTGACGGGGTCTCGGTCCCGTCAGAGGTCGTGACCGAGACTGGACTTAGCCGGTACTGACGGGATCTGGGTCCCGTCGGAGGTCGTGACTGGACTTAGCCGGTACTGACGGGGTCTCGGTCCCGTCGGAGGTCGTGACCGAGACTGGACTTAGCCGGTACCGACGGGGTCTCGGTCCCGTCAGAGGTCGTGACCGAGACTGGACTTAGCCGGTACCGACGGGGTCTCGGTCCCGTCAGAGGTCGTGACCGAGACTGGACTTAGCCGGTACCGACGGGGTCTCGGTCCCGTCGGAGGTCATAACTGGACCTTGAGAGGGACTTGATGGTCTATATTTTCCTCTGCTGGTTCTCTTGTGAGTCTGGATCTGGTTCTGGTTGAGACTGATGTGGGTCTAGATTTAGGACCGGGACTGGGTTCAGGGTCGGTTGATGATGTGTTTCAGTCTCTTTGCTGACCCGAGTGTAGACCTGGACCTGGTTGGTCCTGTTGTTGATGAATCTACACTGTAAAAAAAAAAAATCGTAAAAAAACAGTAATTTTCCTGCAGCTGGGGCGCCAGAAAAATACAGTGAAATAACAAAAAATTACTTTCTCATAAAAATATGTTTTTTTTTCCATAATTAAAATACAGTTTGTAGTTTGTGATTTTAAACAAATTTTGCCTTATTTTCAGGTTGTTTTTAACATTTAATTAGAAACATTTTCACATTTTAAAACAATTACATTACCTAGAAATATAAGTTAATGCTGTATTACGAATAATGATGCTAAATGTACAGAGATTACTGTTATTAATTGGTTTCAATTACGTTGTTTTATGTAAAGAAGTTGTATAATAATTTGTGTTTGATGTAATATAACAGTAAAAGACCTGAACCTTACCTGTGTGTGCGTCCAGGTGTCGAGGAGCCCGAGCAGAGGCATCGGAGGACAAGCCCCCCCCTCCATCCCGTCCCTCAGCAGACAGATCCAGAGCTTGAAGAAGAGGCTGCGCAGGTTTGAGGACCAGTTTGAGCAGGAGATGAACTACAAGGTAAACCAGTTTGATCCGGAACATGTTTCAAGCGCCTCATTAAAGGATCCATTAATTAAAGGATCCATTAATTAAAGGAGGCAGCAGCGTTTCTAAAGAACCTGCCCATGAACGTTTGATTGGGTCGACTGTGTTGCATCAAACCTTCATCCACCTTCACGTAACGCTGTTAAACTGCTGTTTAACAGCAGTTAAACTGCAGTTTCAATGTCTCTGTCCCTGTTGTCTCCTCGCAGCCGTCCCACAACGATAAATACTCGAACCCAGAGATGGTCAGAGTGATGAGCGAACTGGCCAAAGCTCGCAAGCAGCTCAAAGGTAAAACACCTGCAGATGATGAATGCTATGGAGGAGGGACTGCAGATGAGGAGTAATGATGGTGGAGGGAGGAGTAATGCTAATGGAGGAGGGACTGCAGACTGAGAGTAATGCTATGGGAGGGACTGCAGACTGAGAGTATGCTAATGGAGGAGGGACTGCAGACTGAGAGTAATGCTAATGGAGGAGGGACTGCAGACTGAGAGTAATGCTAATGGAGGAGGGACTGCAGACTGAGGAGTGCTAATGGAGGAGGGACTGACTGCAATGAATGAGGAGTAATGCTAATGGGGAGGGACTGCAGACTGACAGTAATGCTAATGGAGGAGGGACTGCAGACTGAGAGTAATGCTAAGGAGGAGGGACTGCGACTGAGGAGTAATGCTAATGGAGGAGGGACTGCAGCTGAGGAGTAATGCTAATGGAGGAGGACTGCAGACTGAGAGTAATGCTAATGGAGGAGGGACTGCAGACTGAGCAGTAATGCTAATGGAGGAGGGACTGCAGACTGAGGAGTAATGCTAATGGAGGAGGGACTGCAGACTAAAGATGTAATGGAGGAACTGCAGACTGAGAGTAATCTAATGGAGGAGGGACTGCAGACTGAGGAGTAATGCTAAGGAGGAGGGACTGCAGACTGAGGAGTAATGCTAATGAGGAGGGACTGCAGACTGAGCAGTAATGCTAATGGAGGAGGCAGACTGCATGGACTGCAGAGGAGTAATGCTAATGGAGGAGGGACTGCAGACTGAGGAGTAATGCTAATGGAGGAGGGACTGCAGACTGAAGAGTAATGCTAATGGAGGAGGGACTTGCAGACTGAGGAGTAATGCTAAGGAGGTGAGGGGACTGCAGACTGAGGAGTAATGCTAATGGAGGAGGGACTGCAGACTGAGCAGTAATGCTAATGGAGGGGGACTGCAGACTGAGGAGTAATGCTAATGGAGGAGGGACTGCAGACTGAGAGTAATGCTAATGAGGAGGGACTGCAGACTGAGGAGTAATGCTAATGGAGGAGGGACTGCAGACTGAGGAGTAATGCTAATGGAGGAGGGACTGATGCAGACTGAGGAGTAATGCTAATGGAGGAGGGACTGCAGACTGAGGAGTAATGCTAATGAAGGCGAGAAGGCTAATGGGGAGGGCTGCAGACTGAGGAGTAATCTAATGGAGGAGGGACTGCAGACTGAGGAGTAATGCTAATGGAGGAGGGACTGCAGACTGAGGAGTAATGCTAATGGAGGAGGAGGGACTGCAGACTGAGCAGTAATGCTAATGGAGGAGGGACTGCAGACTGAGGAGTAATGCTAATGGAGGAGGGACTGCAGACTGAGCAGTAATGCTAATGGAGGAGGGACTGCAGACTAAGCAGTAATGCTAATGAAGGAGGGACTGCAGACTGAGGAGTAATGCTAATGGAGGAGGGACTGCAGACTGAGGAGTAATGCTAATGGAGGAGGGACTGCAGACTGAGGAGTAATGCTAATGGAGGAGGGACTGCAGACTGAGCAGTAATGCTAATGGAGGAGGGACTGCAGACTGAGGAGTAATGCTAATGGAGGAGGGACTGCAGGACTGAGCAGTAATGCTAATGGAGGAGGGGACTGCAGACTGAGGAGTAATGCTAATGGAGGAGGGACTGCAGACTGAGCAGTAATGCTAATGGAGGAGGGGACTGCAGACTGAGGAGTAATGCTAATGGAGGAGGGACTGCAGACTGAGCAGTAATGCTAATGGAGGAGGGACTGCAGACTGAGGAGTAATGCTAATGGAGGAGGGACTGCAGACTGAGCAGTAATGCTAATGGAGGAGGGACTGCAGACTGAGGAGGATGCTAATGGAGGGGGACTGCAACTGAGGAGTAATGCTAATGGAGGAGGGACTGCAGACTGAGGAGTATTGCTAATGGAGGAGGGACTGCAGACTGAGGAGTATTGCTAATGGAGGATGGACTGCAGAAGTAATGCTAATGGAGGAGGGACTGCAGTCAGAGTGATAATAGTAACAGAAGAGTGTAGTCCTTGTTAATACTTGTTAGTACTAGTTAGTACTTGTCCACTAATGGTGGAATCCAGGACATTTTGTGAAGGAGCGTCTCTAAACCGTATTATTCAACTATTTTGCCCCTTAAAGAAATATTGCAACGATGTAATTTACTTCTGGAGATTAATAAAGTATTATTCAGTCTTAACAGACAAATATATAATGTTTTCTATTTAGTTTGAGCCATTTGTCTCAGAAATCAGTCTTCTAATAATTTTAATGATTAAAATAGTTTCAAGTCTGTTCAGATGATTTAACTGATTTAACTGATTTAATTGATTTAATTGATTTAACTGAACTGTGACTGTTTGCTCTTCAGAGCTGAGACTGAGGCAGTCAGTGTTTGAGACCAAGGAGGCGGAGCCTACCGACAGGTAACTGCACCTGCAACCACCATCTGTCCCATCTGTCCATCTGTCCATCAGTC